>JAOEGS010003331.1:91904-103773 GCA_025447755.1 Corythornis vintsioides
GGCGGGTCGGGGGTGGGTGGGGCCCCCTTGGGCCCAAAGGGACCAAAAAAGGGGGGGGGGGGGGGGGGGGGGTGGGGGTATTCCTTCCTGAACAGTCTAGGAGGGTGTGCAGTGTGGGAACGAGTGGCTGACCCTGCTGCCAAGCCAGCCCTGCTGGGAAAGGATACCCATGCCTGATGGAGACCTGGAGCACAGCTTTGCTGGGAAAGGCCTGCTGGCTGGAGGGATTTCAGTGATATGCTCCTCAAGGGATACATTTTTTCTTTCTTTTTATTAGAGCCATTGGAACACAGGAGCTGGCTGCCACCCAGCAAAGCCTGAGCTCTCTGCCTGCAACCAGCAGAGCTGGATGCTGAACCTGCCATGCAGGAACAGCATCTAGCAGCAGAGAATGAATAAGCTGGAGTCTGTAGAAGCCACCTTTGGGGAAATGCTAAAGAAAGGAGTAGGTTGCCTTGAGACCAGGGACCTTTTACAGGTGTTGTCTTACCTCTATAAGGGCTGGGGAAACCGCCTGAACAGCACCCACATGTCTACAGATGGCAGCAAATTCTTAGTTTTCACTGGGGAGTGTCTAGGAGGGCTGAAGCAATACCGTGGCAAAGGAGGGCCCAACCTCTCCCTGCACTCCTGGCAAAGAAACCACCATTTTTCCCAGGACAGTGGATTGGGGATTTGTTTTATAATAAGCCATGGCTTGAAGGAAGGAGGTGGAGCAGGCTTGGCCTGGCACCAGCTTGTGCAGTAGTGCTCCTTGCAAGCTGTGAGCTTTAGTCACACATGGAAACCACCCCTGTATGCCAGGGCAGAACACAGTCACAAACACTGCTGTTCTTGAGTGGTCTCTCTTCAGCCCTCTCTCTGGTGTCCACACTGCCTGGGCTTGACTGATGTCTGCAAGCCCAAATCATCCCCCAATAGCATCTCCTCTTCCTTCCTCCTCTGGTAACATCCCTCAGATTGGATTCTGCCCATCAATCAAGAGGAAAAGCAGTGAGACACAGTGGATATAATTCCCCAGAGTGATGCTGTGTAGAATCAGAGAGGAACTACACAGAGAGCTTGGGTCGATGAATGCAGCCAAGGGAAACCTGGGACTCTGCAGGGACTTGCAATACAAATAAATCACTGCAAGCATGACAAACACTGAATTGGAACTTAATTGCTCAGCAAACCCATGCCCCCTGGCCAAATTCAGGTTCACACCCAAGGGTCTTAGACTACTGTTCTCAGCCAAATCAAATAAAGACAATTGCTCTTTCTTGTGGAACATGAAGCGAGGTGAAAAGGCTGGGCTCCCACCACGACTCTCTGCCAGAAACCGAGTCTTACGGCAGTCTGCTGCTAACCACGAGCGATGCTGGTTTTTCTTGTTAGAGAATTGCTTGCACTCTGCAGATAGTGGGCGATAGCGGGCGCAGCTCTCCATCGAACGTAGCACAACACTCCCACACTGTGGAGTCGCGGGTGCTGCAGTCCCCTCTCAGCAAACACTGACCCAGAGAACACTCCTGAGGCTCAGAACTGGGATGAAGCTGGGCTGGCCTTGGCATGGGGTAGCCTAAATTGCAGAACAAATCTTTATGAGGCAAGTCCCCACAGAATCATAGCATTGTCAAGGCTGGAAGGGACCTTAAAGCTCATCCAGTTCCAACCCCCCTGCCAAGGGCAGAGACACCTCCCACTAGAGCAGGTTGCTCAGAACCCCATCCAGCCTGGCCTAAAAAACTTCCAAGGATGGGGCTGCCCCCACCTCTCTGGGCACCCTGTGCCAGTGTCTCAGCACCCTCAGGGGGAAGAAATTCTTCCTAATGTCTGATCTGAATTGATCCATCTCTAGTTTTAATCCATCCCCTCCAGTCCCATCACTACCCAACAGCTTAAAAAGTCCCTCAAGAGTAGCTAGACTTGTTCAAATATTTGCAGAGGAAACAAAAACATTCTAATACAATACTGCGGAGATTGGCAGTAGTAGGGAGAGAACAGCCCACTGAAAAAACAAGGCAGACCCCCTAGTACTAGGTGCTCCATCAATGCTGCAAGAGATCATCATGGAGATTTCTAGACCAACATCCCTGATGCCAAATTCTTTACAAAGCCACCTGAGAGAGATTCCATCAGGAACTAGCAAGACTGCTTTGCTCTCCTGCACTCACGGTTGTTAGAAGTCATAGCTTTTAACTGCTAAAAGCTATGAATAATAAATAATAGCTTTATTATCATTAATAAAGAATAGCTTTTAAATTAGTAAATAATGATCATTTGTTGCATGTGGCTTCAGAGTCTTTTTTAAAGCTGCAGATTTACTCCTGAGCTACAGCAGACTAATTTACTCTCCTTACTCTCTGAAAGGGAACAGCAGAACATTATTGACAGATAAGTGCTGACTGCCCTGGGACTGAAAACCGAGATAGGTTTTAATTTTAAGCCCCCCCAAGTCACCAGTACAGCAGCTGTTTTGAAACCCTATCACCTCTGTCCCTTCAACTCAACTCATGGCTGTCCACTGCAAGACAGCTGAGAAATCCCTCCATTTGCTATCTATCTATCTGGAGCACACAGTAAAAATCTCCTGCTTGGGTTTTTTGCAGGTTATAGCAATAGGTAAAAAATAAAATAAAAATAATTCCTAGTTCATGCACACAGTTCTTGAGAAGTGACAATGGACTTTCTAAAACATGCTTACTGAGTTAAGACTTTCCAGCTTGGAAATACCTGGCCCTTGGATTCAAAGGGCTGGAAATGTAGGATGTGGTAAGCAACAACTGAAGTTCCCATTCTCTTAAAAAAAAAATCAGCTTTGAAAATTTTGGATGGGCTGATATGGCCAGAAGCAGAAATAGAAGCCAAGCCTCTAGGCTTTCCATGGGAGACAGTATTATGCGGTCTGAGCCTTCTCATTTCGAGGGCTCCTCCTGCCCCTCAGCTTCTTCTTCCCCCCAACTCCGCCTCCCAGTTGCTTATCACCACCCTGCTGAACCAGGCGGGGATTGCAAGAACCCAGCTCGGGCCTAAAGCGGGAACAGGCTGTGTGCACTGCCAGCACAGAGCGAGGAATGGAGAGTGACACTCGGCAAGTGCAGGGAGGCGAGAGCTGGGACAGACACCCGGGTGCTAACACAGCGGCCTCCACGGCTTTGGGAGTGCGGCTGGGCCCTGAGAGCCCCAGCACTGACCCTTCCCTCTG
The DNA here is from genome assembly GCA_025447755.1 of Corythornis vintsioides. NCBI lineage: Eukaryota > Metazoa > Chordata > Aves > Coraciiformes > Alcedinidae > Corythornis > Corythornis vintsioides. The sequence goes on from JAOEGS010003331.1 coordinate 95,092, forward strand.
AATCAATCCAGAGCCAGGGCTGCAGAGCAGCGTTAGATTTGGGTATTTCCGCTTCCTCCTAGCAAGGAATTCAGGATTACTGGCCCCTCCTCAGAAAACAGACCGTAAAGGAGGCTCAGGCCCGCAGTGAGCACTCTTCTCTCTTCCTCACCTAAACCCCATCGTGTCAAAAACACCCAGAGGGGTGGCACCGCACGCCCAGGGCCTCCTGGTGAGAAAGAAGCCCTGAGGAAGAAAGGCAAAGCAGCAGCAGAGGGCAGGGCAAGCAGCAAAGCTGGGAGACACGACCTGCTGCACTGTAACTAGAGCAGGATGAAGAAGAGAGGTCTTTCCTAATTAAATCCCAGCCGGCTCTTGGCATCACGGAGGCAAATCAGCTGCATAGCTGTGTGCAGCCCAGGGAATGATGAACGAGGCACAGAGGGGGCCTGAGCCAGGAAAGAAAGGCAATATTGTGCTGCCAACTGGAAACTCCTCGGCTCATAAGGCTCTTCTGTCTCACAAAGCGGCTGCGGCCCCTCCTTCCAGCCAGCCCAGCTCCCCTGACTGGGTGACATTCAGCAGCCAGCAGCTGGGCTCTGCTGCAAGCTCTGCTGCACTGGGCACTTGTGGGAATCCATCAAGGCAAGTTTGTCACAACCCCCCCCCGTCCCAACGAGCTCTGACACCCAACGTGCCCAAGTGGGTGAGGAAGGGATGTGGACAGGGACAGGGTGAGCAGAAATAACTTGTCTTTTAGTCTTTTCCAGAAAGGATGCTTCCTTTTAGGGCAGGTTTGGTAGCAGGAGGATGCCCTAGCACAATGCTCCGGATTTGTGCAAAACCTATGCACCTACACGGGCACTGCCTGCAAGGAGCTGGGCTCCAGGATGTCCCTCACACCTCCCACCAGAGAGAAGGGTGCCCTGAGGCTGTGCAGAGGTGAAGGGTGGGAGACATGTTTTAAATGCTCCCCAACACCTGGCTAGATCCCAAGCTGAATGGAGGCCTGAGCCAGAGAACGCTGGGCTAACCAGGCACATTCCTGGAAATCCACTCCCCACCCCTACAGCAGTGCAATCATCATCCCACAGTGCAGGTTCACTCTGGTGACAGAGGCACCTTTCCGAAGCCATGAAACAGAAAGTCCCCCATGTCTCCAGCCTGAGGAGGTAGTGGAAGATACTGGGGAGCTGGAAGACACTGCTCTGGTGCCTGGAAGGGACAGGGAGAACAGGGATAATGTGAAGAATCCAGGAGTGAGGCTGAACCCTGCTTGCCCCCATACACAAGTTATAACTTCATTAGGGATTTCCTACATGCTCAATTTACCACCACACTATCCAAGGTTGAGGACTCAAACTGTTGATGTCATCTCCTGAAACTGAAAGAGGAAAATTGAAACCTGTCCTTTTTTTTGGCCATGCTGGCTGCCAGCTCACCCTGAAAGCCTGTTAATTATTTATGTGCGTCAGGAATACACCTCACTGTTCAAACAAAGCCCAGCCCTGGGACCTGTGGAAAGTAACCTGCTTTCTCTCTACCCAAGAATCAGGCTGCAATTAAGTTCTGAGAGATGCTATGGGGAAGGCACAATGGGATCCCAGACCCTAGGTAATTAATTTGGGCAGTTAGATAAACTTAATCCCCAAAGCAGGTGAAATTTCAGCTGGTGGCTAAGAGGACAGCAAGCAGCTCTATACAGAGCTGTGCCTGTGGATCCCTCTCCATCTCCTGCAGCTGGCACTAGTGAACCACTGACCTCTGTTTGCAGTCTGCTGACCTTCCGGGTACACACAATGCTGCAGCAAGGGCAGAAAATTTTGTCTTATAAAGACAAAGAAAGAACTGGTGAAGGAGGTGGATACTTCACAGAAGCAGCACTAGAGAGGAGGCCTGATGGGGGAAGAACAGCAGGGCATGTGAGTGGGGCAAGGCCACCCAAAACAGCTCCCCTGTCTGGTATCCGTATGCCCTGGGAATCAGTCTTCTTGTGGCACATCTGTCCCACACAACCAGGGGACAGCCAGGGCCTCAAGCACCCACAAGCTCCTCACACAGCTGGGCTGAGGCAACAGCCCTGCTACCTGGCAGAGCTCCCCACCCCAAAAAGGGAGCAGTGCAGGACAAGGCAGGAGGAACACATCCAGGGTGGATCCACATTTCCAGGGTGGACTCATCCCACACAGCACACCTCAGGTACTACCCCTGCCCCTCTCTGCTTGCTCCCACCTTTGCAGCACAACACCAAGGCATCAGGTTTGCAGGCTGGGAGTGCTCTGCCCAGCAATGGGGAACACAAGGGCATGAAGTCACCCCACCAGCAAAGCAAGGAGCTTTGCAGCTCAGCCCTCTGCTAAACGTGTACTTGCCCAAGCCACAGCACATTATGTACCCCACCAGCTGCATTTCTGGCCCAGTAAAGCCATCACAGCCATGAGTTTTCAAGACTAACATGCTTTTGAGAAATCCCTAGGGAAAGTATTGGGAGACCCACTGGGCAAAGCCTCAGAGAAGCTGAGGGATGACACCCAGGGCCCGCATGGCTCAGTGCCATGGGAGAGGACAGCACTAAGAGTTTCATGTTAACCCTGTGCACAGCAGCAGTTCTGGGTCTGGTGTCCCAGTGTCTCTTTGCCAGCAGCTGCTCAGCTAGGGGCAGCCCAGCCTCTGCAGGGCTGCAGGACCCCCCCGGGCTGCAGCTGGGACTGGCACCTGCCAGATCTGGTGCAGCAGAAAACATCAACGGGTTCTGCTTCTGGGCAATGGCAGGTGCCAGCTGTTTCGGGGAGAGCTTTAGCTCATGCTGCTGGGACCTGCCCTGCTCAGTGTGATGGCTGGAGAGAGGTGCTTTCCTCTGTGCTCTAAGGGTACGTAGAGCAGCCTGCTCCCTCCCCAGGGCAGCTGCAGAGGCAGGTCTCTAATCACCTCGAGGAATTTAGTGAGCTAACTCCATTAGCTAAATGCCCCCTGGCTGGTGTCCCTCTCATTATCAGCAGGCTGCATTGCTCCCTTATCTGAAGAGATGAGGGAGAGGTGAGATAAGGGACCAGGGGAGGAAAGAATAAACGAGGCATGAAGGAAACAAAGGGAGTGTTTACCCCAGTCTTCAAGGGTCACCAGACAAGGTCTCTGTTCATCAGAAGTGTCACTGAAGTGGAGAAATCTCTACATACTGCTCCCAGGAATTGGACAGCAAGCAAATGCCAGGGCAAGAGCAGAGCACAACACTGCATTTGCTTGTTGAATCCTTAGCCCTGTACACTCCCAGCCATCAGTAAACTTCACCTTTCAGGAAGGCAGTTGCCTGCCTGCTCTCAGGGAACCTTGGGTGGGTGCCTGATGCCTTGAAGACTCCTGGAAATGCCAAACTATCAGGAATCTGGACACTCCTGTCTTTCCAGATGATTACTCAGGTTTGTAAGTGTCATTGAATCAGGAGAGCGTAACAGGGGATAGACTTCTAGTGAAGCAAGTGAATTTCCAGGGAGAGGTCCCTGGCTTCCATTCTGGCTGTGCAGGTCTCTAACTACATCTCCTTCATGCTAAACAATGGAGAAAGGCACCCACCTCTGGTATCCATGGGACAGCTTTGTCCACAGCTGCATAATTCGATTCATTCCTCCCACCTCTTTGTAGCTCTTGGTTCTGAAATACAAGTAGAGGACAGTCAAAGTAACCTGACAAATGAGTCCAGCACAGACACCTAGACAAGAGAGCTCAAACTTGGTCACAAGAACACGTGAGGAAAAAAGGAGGTTCCCAAGCTCCTTTTCCAAAGGAACAGCCAGCTATCATGCCATAGTGGAGTGAAAACAGTCCCTTCCATGGTGAACTACTGAGGGGAAAGGACAGCAACACTTTAGAACTATTTGCTAGCACAGAGTTAAAACTGAAGTGTTTCTCCTTCTTCTCCCTCCCCCCTCCTTGTCATTGTTTCAAAAAGACCCAAGCAATAGTTCTTCCAACACTTCCTTCAGACAACAACAGTACAGAGATGTGCTTCACTGGAGAGCTACAAACTCTTCCCTGACCTTTGATTTCTGCTTCCATCATGCTCAGAGCTACCTTCCTGTGCCTCACATCCAGCCAGCTTCAGCTCACTGCTGCAGTACATCTAAAATCACTGACTGCTGCAGAGTCACTGTATGTTCATGCTGCTGTGACTTAGCTCAGATTTTGCCCTGTGGAATGCTCTCTTTCCTGCATAAAGGGCTGCCCTTCTAAATGTTCAGAAGTCATCCCAAGCCTCCTCACCTTACGTGCCAGCTTCTGTGCATAGGAAAACTGAAGACTTGGGCCCCCACCTGGGGCACTGGTGTCTGCCAGAGCCTTGGCCAGCTCCCTCCAGCTTTCGTACCCTGTACAAACAGAAAGAGATGTCAAACTACAGACTAAAAACATGAAGCTGATTCAGTTACCAGAATAAACTGGTTCTTTACAAGGTTGAGACCTCTTAACTCTGGAGTGGTCCAGCAGAGACCCAGAGTTGTTTATGTTACTCTGAGTTGGCAGACGGACACAGAGAGAAACTGCCTTTGTATTACTTAAAAAGCTCTTCCCTCCTCCTTGTTAATTTGCTATATTAACTATTCATCATAGTTCTAAAATACACTTCAGAGATTTCATTAATCACCACAAGACTAGGAATGTCTTTGTAGATCCCTCAGATAATCCCATTGGTCAAACTAAAGAACTATTTTTTTTTAACAAGCAATCTCAAAGAAAAATAAGATAAACAAGAACCAGATTACTGATTAGTTTAATCAGAAAAAAAGAATATTATTCTGAATATGCACCTATGTACACAATAAAAGCTTTCAATCTTCTTTTCTTGAGGGCAATGACAGCAAAGAATGGACTTGATGGGACATTCAGCTGCAATGTCCAAAATATTAGCAGTGATGTTGTTAAGGACATCACTATTTAAGTGAAAATAGCTTCCACATTCAAAGCAACTTAATTTGACAAGCCCTGCCCTCCCAGTCTGCTTGATTCAGGACACAGGATCAATTCTGGTTTCCTTTTAGAACTCCATTGGCTTCCTGGGCTTAGGGGGGACAAAGACAAGTACATGCAGAATAACTTTGTAGATCTCTGTAACCACCATCCCTGTCACTAGTGAGACGGTGCTGGTGAGCACAGCTCATGCCTCCCAGAAGGGTTATGGTGGCTCACACTACTAAACATAGATCTGCTAAACATTTTGTCATTGAGCCAGCAACTAACCAACCTTCCAGTAGCTCAGCATTGTGCCCACACCACATGACAGGTTAATTGTGAAGAGCTCAAGTGACAAAACCTCTGTGAGCCTCTTCTTGCAGGCTAGGGGTGGACCAGCTCAACATCCATACACCAGGGAGCAGAAACAGGCTCTCTGCCCATCTTCTTTAAAAATGGAAATCATCCCCAGAGCTCCAGGAGGACCAGATGAGTTGGCTCCCTGGGAACCCTCCCACCAGCTTCAGGTCTGAGCAATGAGATGATGAGTTCAAGCCTTCTTCACTGCTCCTGCAGCCAGAAGCATCAGGGATGAGCACTGAGGGGGCAGCACAGTCCACTGCTGGGAAAACCCCTACTGTCCTAAGGCCAGCAAGCCCATCTTCAACCTCCCAGCTATCTTCATCCTGTCCACACAGCCCAGAAGCTCCAGAGGCTCACTGGGGCTTCAGTAGAAGCTCCATCAGTTTGCTTTGGAGGAGGCATTTACAAGGCATGACTTAGATCAGCTCCAAAATCTCTGAGCTATGTAGAGGTCCAGGCACCCTCAAACCAACCCCAGAAACTAGAACTGACAAATGACCCTTCGACAGACCCCCCCCTCCCTGGCTAAGCTCTTAGCCTGATACTGCACCTACAAACAGGGCTGCCAAACTGTCTCTACTTGGTCCTGAGTCTGGGTGCTGTGGGGTCTGGCAGAGGGGACCAGAAAGTCAACCTCAGAGATGATGTGAAGCTGCAACTGAGACATGACTTGGAGGTAACTAGAGTATCCTGCCTGCCACGAGCGCTGGCTCCGATGTGCGGGTTTCAGTCAGGCCCTGTTAGATGCTGAACAGCCACAAATTTCAGATCCAGGTCTTCCCAACCCCAGATTCTGCTCTGAAGCTACAGGCTTAAGTTGAATTACTACAAATATAAACATCAACATTTAGATTCTGCAGAGAGTTTTCATCCAGATGCTCTGGGTGAGTAATCTACTGATGGTTGCAGCTAAGCACATCTCCTGCTTCAGGGACTGTCACGGGGAAGAATGAGGAATTCCCATGTCTTCATGTAAAATCATGCATAACAGGTGAGCTTCCCCCTCATCCATAGCAGCAAGGTGGGAACCACTGCTTCTGAGGGTCCTACAGATGGACACATGGCCCCACTTGCAATGGGACTGAAAGAGACTTTGTAGTTCACATGGAATTCAGCACTCCCTACTTTGAGGGCTCACTGCAGGGAGAGAGGGGAGCTTGATGTATTTCAGAGAAGAGACACAGAAGGGTGGGTCTGGCTAATTTAGAGAGGAGACAAAATACAAATCAAATTTAAAAAACAACAAAAGTCAATTTACTTCTGGAGATTCACCAAGGGAAGGCACCAAAGAAGGATTTTCTTCTGTGCAGAGGGGAGGCATTATTTGGTTTCCCGGTTAAACTCAGGACTTTGCTGCTCTTCAGAACAAGTCAGGACAAAGCATCAGGAACCCCTCTCTCCTGGGAAAAGGAACCACTCCCCTGTGGTTGCTGGCTGCTCCCCTGTGGTGCTGCCTGTGCTTCGGTGCCTGGGCACGGCTGGCACGGAGCCCACCTTGCAGCAAGCACAGAGCCTGGCTGCACACCAGTGCCAAGGGCTGACATTTCTCTGACCCTTGGAAAGAAGAAGAGAGGGTGGGCAACTCTCCCTGTTGTACAAATATTTACTTAACACTTACAGCAGCCGAACACAGAAGATAGAACAGAGCTAGGATTAATCCGGAGACAGTGCCTGCCATGCTGGGTAACCTGTGCTTTGGCAGGCTAATTCCCGAACGTGGGAGGAAATGGTTTTCAGGAAATAATAGGAGAAATACTACCCTCAGAGAAAGTTCTTGGTGCTCCAGATCCTTCTCAAAAGATTGGCTTTTCCCTGGGGATCTCCACAGGGGGACCCTCGGAGAAGAACCTGGCTTTGCCCATGGTTTCCTCGCCACGAAGAGGGAGGGAGCTATAGAAGAGAGACACCTCCTCCAGATTCCTGCAGACCTGCCAAAGCCAACTGCTGCCAGAGGTTCTCCCCAGCATAGGGAACAGGATTTACAGCATCACCACACGGGTGTCCCCTTCTCTCACCTGAGGGCTGGAGAGCAGAGCCCTGTGGCTACAGGCAGTGCTCTGGCTCAAGAACACCAGAGTGAGGTGGTGTGCCACAGGTTCAGTCCATACCCGAGCACTCCTTGAGCACTGCTCAGCAGCCCAGCTGGCTGCAGAACTTTCTTGATGGCTATTTAAAGTCGACAAAAATATGCCTGGAAAAATGCAGTGGGCAGGAACTGAAATATCTCAGCAAACACCTCAGTACTACTAAGGAGGAATGCCAGAACTATTAGCTCTGACTGTCTGGCTCCAGCCCCTCTACAAAACTGCTTCTAGTTAGGATGGGAGATGGAAAAAAAAAAAAAAAGGCAGAAATCAAAGGCTTGGGAACAGCCTGTTCCACAGCCAGGTGAAGGGCTGAAGATGCTGAGCAAGGCTCTGTTGCCATTAGCCTGTCAGACAGCTGCACCATCCAGTCCCTGGCCTTTCTCTCTTTTGGGCATCACCTACCAAAGCACACCAGTTGTTTTCCAAGGCTACTTTTTTCACCTCAAACACCTCCAAGGAAGGCAACACTGATGCAGGCATAGTTTTCCAGAAGCAGCAGCCAACTTGTTGACACATCCTCCTCCTCCTCGGCATCATGACCAGCTTCCCCATGGTCACAAGGGATGGTTCAGGGCAGTGATTCACCCAAAATCCATCCAAGAAGTATGAAAGGCACATGGCTTTCTATTGGGCCAGCTAGCCTAGTGGCCATGCAGGCAGCACAGCAGACCCTAGGGGAGGGGATGTCACTGCAGTCAGGGTAGAGCAGCAGCCATGCTTCTAGCAACCTGCCCCTTCACCATCCCTAGCACCAGAGCACAGCAGGTGGGGAGATTTGTAGGATTTTGCACCAAAAGGCACCTGATGAGCAAGATGTTCTCAAAAGTACTGTGGAGGGCAGAATGGCAGTCATTCATGACAGTGACAGGGCTTTTGCACACAATGCACCCTAACTGTGGGTTTTTTTATCCTAGCTCCAACCTCCAGGACATTTCCCCTATGGCTACAACCAAACACTTGGCCAACTTCCTTTCTACAAGCAGAGATCCAGCTTGATTTCTACTTCTGTGCACCAGTGCTTTAAGTTTCAAGCCTCACAGGGATCAGCCACCACCCAGAAACATTAAGGGTTTTTTTCCTTCAGATAAAAGGAGGTCCTTTTTCTCCCTGTTCTTATTAGCCAGTCTGGCAGCCGCCTGCTGAGGACCCACCAGGGCTGAGCCTCAGCTGCTCCTCTGGATATGAGATGGGAAGCTTTCAGGACTTGAGTCTAGTTATGCAGGAAACCTAGTAAAAGAGTTAGGAGACCTGCATGGTTGAGCAGGGAACTGTTGCTAAAACTTAAACAGAAGAGGGAAATATATAAAACATG
>JAOEGS010003332.1:0-20849 GCA_025447755.1 Corythornis vintsioides
AATTCACAGGCGGCATTGTTTTTTTTATGAATTTATAACGTTGGTTTTTTATAATTTTTTCTTCCTTTTTTTTTTTTTTTTTTTTTTTTTTAATTAGGCCCCATATTTTAGTTTTGCCCTTATCTAAAATGGTGGTGTTTACCTACCTCACAGGCTGTCTGAGTCATTTCAAGCATATGAAGTATGCTTTGAAAAATATATAGGTGGAATAGAATATATAGAAAGAATATAAAACACATAACGGAGAAAAGAAAAAGGACAAATGAGCAAGCAAGAAATCACACTACTAATGCGTGTAACTAGCTGGCTTGTTCTGTAACGTTTGCAACATTTATTTGGCAATACTTCTTTTCAGTTCACTATACTGCTGTGGTAGCTGATGCTTTCGTTGCCCCTGTAATCCATGGCAATGCACCTAGAACATATGGTATATGATGAATGAGATGAGGGACTGGCTGGTGTTGTGGTCAGAGGTAGATGAACATCAAGCTGCACAAATAGATACTGTCCCAGTCTGAGACAGATTTTGTATATGATGTCACTTAAGTTGTTCAAACACTTCAGAGATGATCTATAGTCACATGTTTGTTGTTTTTGACATTGCAGTTGGTACTGAAGTACTAAAGGCAAAGCAAGATGGAGCTAGGGCATGCAAAGTGCTGTAAATCAATGAATACTGTGAAATGTGAAGTCCCACTCTAATATGGACACTTTAAATTGGTAACTTATCTTCAGCTTCTGTTCTTCATTCCTTATCTCTGCAATTCATGAAATACAGCTCTGCATTCATGCAACACAGGTAGTGCCCTGCCAACTCCAAGGGGAGGAGAGACAGTTACTATAGCAATAAGCAGCACAGAAAAACTCATGAGGAAAATAATTGCCTTCAACGTGGATAGTATGCAGTCAATAAGGCATGGAAACACACTCCGAATAGCAAAGGGAAAAAATACTGAGCAGCTGCTCATTAAGTGAGCACCATCTATCTTGTGTGCTGGGTGAGGCAAGGGTCCTGTGGAGTGCCATGTGATCATAAAATTAGCAGTGGTCCTTTAGCACACACATACTGGCAATCTTAACCCTGGCATTTCCAACTTCTAAAGGCCTGGCTTTGAAATTCTTTTGGTGAGGGCAGAGAAAGTGTAGTATATTCAGATTATAAAAGTAGAAATTCCATGTTGTAGCATCAAGCTGATACACATCAACTGGGACAGCCAGGTCCCTTAGATGGACATCTGTTACTTAGACCAAAGAAATAACTGACTGCAATAACAATCCCTCACCCTTGTGATGTGGAGTGATGGGAAGGTACAGAAATCTTGGCTTTCTTGGGAGAAGGTGATTACTTAGAGAAAAAATACTCTCCACCCATTTTTTCACCCCCCGTTTCTTTTTTCCAAACTATCTGTGCTCTTCCTCCTCTCCATCTCCTTGGCCAGATTTCCCTCTGAATTTATGTGTGGTCTTATTGTCAGCTTCACCCCCATGTTCTGGCTAACGTCCAGATTCCCATCTAGGGCATCTTGAACAATTTTGTTAGTCATCCTAGCCAGTTTCTTAGTTGTCTCTCCTAAACAACAGGAACTCTGATTCTGAATCTTGGCTACTTGTCATCCTAGTTCCTCACACTTAACTATATTTGCCAAGTCAGCTTCAGATTCCTCTCCCCAAATCCTCCTCTGTTTTTAAGAATTAGACAGAATTATTGTTGAGGCTGGAATAGACCTTTGACATTATCCAGCCTAAGATCTGACACCACAACACCCAGGTAGACCATGTCACTAAGTGCCACATCTAATCTTTCCTTAAACACCACTAGGGATGGTGATTCCACCACCTCCCTGGGCAGGCCATTCCACTATCTAATGACCCTTTCTGTAAGAAGGTGCTTCTTCATATCTAACCTAAACCCACCCTGTTGCAGCTTCAGGCCATGCCCTCTTTTCTGTCACTGGTTGCCTGGGAGAAGAGTCCAGCCCCCACCTGCCTACAGCCTCCCTTCAGGTGGTTGTAGAGAGTGATGAAGTCTCCCCTGAGTCTCCTTCAGGCTGAACAGCCCCAGCTCCCTCAGCCTCTCCTCATAACACTTTCCCTCCAGTCCCTTCAGCAGTCTTGTCACTCTCCTCTGGACCTGCTCCAACACCTCACTGTCCTTCTTGAAGCGTGGGGCCCAGAACTGCACACAGTGCTCCAGGTGAGGCCTCACCAGTGCCAGATACAGGGGGAGAATCACATCACTAGTCCTGCTGGCCATACTATTCCTGATACAAGCCAAGATCCCATTGGCCTGTGCCACCTAGGCACACTGCTGACTCATCTTCAGCTGGTTGTCAACCAGTACTCACAAGTCCCTCTCAAGTGGGCCACTCTCCAGCCACTCATCCCCCAGTCTGTAGTGCTGCAGGGGGTTATTGTGGCCAAAGTGTAGGACCCAGCACTTGGCCATGTTGAACCTCATCCCATTGGCCTCAGCCCATCAGCCCAGCCTGTCCAGGTCCTTCTGCAGCATCTCCCTGCCTTCCAGGAGATCAACAGTCTGCCCCAACTTAGTGTCATCTGCGAATTTACTAAGTGTAGACTCAATCCCCTCATCCAGGGATGTTTAACATCAATAAAGATGTTAAACAGAACCGGGCCCAGTACTGAACCCTGGGGGACACCAGTAGTCATCAGACACCAACTGGATGTGACACCATTCACAACTACTCTCTGTGCCCTGTCATCCAGCCAGTTTTTAACCCAGCAAAGGGTGCACCTGTCTAAGCCACTTGCTGTCAGCTTCTCCAGGAGGATGCTGTGGAGGACTGTGTCAAAGGCTTTGCTGAGGTCTAGGTAGACCACATCCACAGCCTTCCCCTCATCTCTCTGGCCAGTCACCCAGTTATAGAATGAGATCAGATTTGTTAGGCAGGACCTTCCCTTCCTAAACCCATGTTGGCAATCAGGCTTTATAGAATTCAAGGTTTAATATACAATGTAGTACTAAAAACTCAGATTTACATCACTATCTTGTAGTAGAAATCGAATTGGATCATTTAAAAGATTCAGCATTGCATTTAGGCTCTGTAAAAGACTCATTGCACTTGGTATGCATTGGAGTCTTCTGAAATTTATATTTCTAAATTCTTCTGAAACTTTGGCTGTACTGTGCTTATAGTTGTATGGGGAAGCACATTTGCCTCTGGGAAGCACAAAACTTCCAGGATCTCCTTTAAAAATCTTTTTTCTTTTTTTTTTTTTTTTTTTAATGTGGTGCTGTTTGGTCTGTGCTGAAGTTACACTACTCCTATGTTTCCCTTAAGTCTAAGGCTCTTGGTTTTGCTCTGTTGTCCCAAGATACCTTATAGTCAAAGATGACCCTGTTACTTTACCTCAGATTGTGTATGGTCTGAGATGTGGATGGTTTTGGGTTTTTTTTCTTTGGCTTTTTTTCTGATGCTAATCAAAGCAATGCAAGTGATAACCATCAATTGTTGCTGTGGAAATAGTTGTGACTGCCCAGGGCAGGAAGAAAAAGCAACCTAAAAAGAGAGGCTTGGGAAAAGATATGTCAACAAAACCTGGTTTACAGCAAGTGGAAATATATGTGACACATGTAGTTGATGGGATCATGTATCTCTGTACAATGCATATAAGAATTAATTTTCTTACTGAAATTCTACTAGCATTTTCCAGCTCCTCTGGAAGTCCAACAGGGCATGTGTTAGTTAATTTACATGAAAACTGCCCACATCCAGGGTTCCTGATTTTGTGCACCAACAGTGCCTGTTTCTACTTTTTTTTTTTTTCTTTTTGCATTTATATTCTGTCAAGCTGCAGTACTTAACAGGACACACAATTTGTGGGTTGGTTTTGTTTGTTTGCTTTAAAGATTCATGTCTGTTAACTTGATTCTGGTTGCTTATTTTACAAAAGGTGAACTGTACTATATTGTACCTGGCCCACATCCAGCCTGGTGACTGTACTTTAACTAGGTGTCTTTAACTAGGCCTTGTCCCGAGAATAATGCAAGAAATGCTTTGAGGCATTATCTTTAGTCCTCCAGGTAGAAAATAGAAAGCTTGTTATCAATTACCTTCTTGATTCATGAGGGGTGATGGGAAAGGGACTTGAAAAGGATGGAAGAGGAGCTTATTGTGGAGCAGCAAACATGAAGTAAATCCTAAGAGGAATGCAGGACAGAAAGGAAAGGTAGCAGACCAAATGCCATGATTATAGGCATGATTAATATAATGGTAATCCAGAAGGTAGCAAAATGAGTACTGTGACTGAAGCGAATGACAGCCTTCAAAGCACAGTGTGGCAGTACTGATGCCTTTTACTCTCCTGAGTATCTGATTCTTGAGACGTGGGTGAGGGGTGGGATTTTTCAGTCCTTGCAGTGAAGGCTGTAGATGTTATAATTTGTGAATTAGTCAGCAATCCAAGTCACTAGAACAGATGCCCGGTTTCTGAAACTGAAATGAAGTAACAGCTGCTTATTCTCAGCTAGATTATTTTTTAAAATGTCTTTATTTTTTAGGAATATTGCTTTTGTGATTAAAGAGAACAGGCCATCTGGAGCTTTAGAATACAATTATACTACTGTGTTGGATTTCTGGTTGTATCACTTGCATGCAAGTGAAAGCACTTCAGATTTATTTAAATATTTTAATTTGGGAGGCAGTTGAATAGACTTGAAGATAAAAACTTTAAAGGTAGATGTATACACTGATTACTTAAATACTTGATCAAAAACAATTTAGAATCAGTTCCTCAGTAGCTGCTTCTTTATAATTAAGTATACATTATTTGAGATAGATGGTGGAATATATTCAAAGATGCAGGTAGAAAATAAATACTCATTTCTCATTGTTTCTATTGGAAATATCCCTATTGTCTGTGGAATTCTGCATGAGGGGTAAGCTACTCTTTTGACAACCTTCATATATAAGTAAAAAATGAACAGTATTGGCAAGTATTCTAAATTAAAATTTCTAAGTCTTCATACTGCACCTGAAGGTACTGTTTTTGACTTTTGGAAATAATAGCTTCTTGCATGCTACTGAGCATTTAGAGTCTGATGGCTTCAGTGTTGCTGACTAGGATTTAAAAAATGCTGTCCCAAGTAGATTAATATATGTTGATCTAATGATGAAGTGTTAGCAACATTCAGAACTAGTTTGAGAGATTGGAAACAAAATAATATCTATCAGTTGGAAAACTGGGAAACCTGCCGAAAATAACTTGAGTGAAGAAAACATCAGAGCACCATTTTTATTGGATCCTGAGCTACGTAAGTCTTCCAGGTTTCATCTGTGTAAGCTCATGAGTCTGTTGCTTTCATTGATCCCCTTAACTCTGTGAAAACCAGTTGGTACAGTGTGAACTGTTACATGGTAGTCTCTGGACTTGATACTGAGATATCTTTGCCTTTTGAAATGAGGAAGCTCGTTTCAAATGAAGTGCAACCATCTTTTCCTCTCCATGGCATAACAAAGATGCATGTTGGATTTGTGTGCCTGAGTGTCAGTAGCTGGTTTTGTTGTTTTTGTTGCCTACTTCAAATAGAATAGGTGACTAATGTGTTAGGAACTTACCTTTCTACCTTTGAGGTGGAGAGAAGTTGTAAGTATTTCTTTTTGGTGCACTAACACGTTATTAGCTGTATTTCTTGATTTGTAAATTAAACTTTAGAGTGTGCCATTGGTTCACAACTTGACAAAACTACAGTCTTTGGAGAAAGAAAAAAAAAATTCTTGAGCTTCTTCAGTGTAGCGCTATTAGATATTTCAAAGAATGCTATGGGAGAGTTAGGAATGGAAGGGGAGACAGAATTACTAGGACAACTAAACACACTAGGCCTAGCCATAGGTACTGAATCTCATGAGTTTGGGGAGCCCTCGTTAGAGTTGAGCGTGCTGTGAGTTACTTGTGCAGTCTAGAAAGGATGTGATTGATAGGACTGTGGAACTCAGATGGATAATGGCCAGTCACACCTTTAAGGTATGCATCCTCAGCACCACTGATTGGACATGTCATTTTTTGTACTTGGAATGAATTGAGGCTTTTTTGAAGAGCCTTTTAATTTAAAACAAACAAAAAGCCCAAACAAATAAGATACAAACCAGCAACAAAAAACAAAAAAAAACCAAGAGAAGTCTCAGGCCGCTTTGTTTCATTGAGAAGCCATGCTTTTCTTGTCAGAGCTAACTTTCAATAGGACGTCTATGTAAGCAGAGGAATAAACTGCAAGTATGGCAAAAGCTGAGTGTTTTGCTGCTTGTGTGTAAACAATCTGATATGTGTTCTGCCTGTTTGTGCTCTTATTAACTAAGCTTGTTTTATCCCACCACAGCCATGCAGTACTGTAAGCAGTGATACAAATGCAGTAAATTTTGACAGGTTCAAAGATGAGTTGGATGTGAGGGAACCATAGGTATTTTCTAACGTGGTTGATGCTATTTTTTTTTTTTCATATTTTAAGGCCCTTTTCAGAGGTTTCACATGTGTAAGCAGTTAACTTTTTGACCCAAACATCTCATGTATTATCTTAGCCAAAGATAAGACTATATCTGTATATTTTATATATAGATATTTTCTAATATCTGTGACTCAAATTTCATTAGTTTAAAAATTAGAGCTTTCAATTCAGTAGTGCAAAAATATGGAGAACTTAATCCAAACTTCCCTGTCTGTTTTAAGGACTGGTTACTTGGAAAACTCCTCTGTAATTTATGCATAATTTTGTCCAGGTTGGAACTTGAAGTGTGTTATCCAATACCTTCATGTTTGCTGTTTAGAATTATTTTTTTAACTTGCGCAGTTAAGAAATAGGCCTGTGTAACTAAGGTTATTTATTTATTGTGGTGAAGAAGATTCCAAATGCCTGGCACTTATTTAAAATTTAAACTTTGGTAACAACTGTTTACTACACTATGCATTAAAAACCAAAGAATATTTAAAGTGCTTCATTAAAATATTAACTGTTGAGGAAAACAAAAATCTAGTAAGTGAACTTTATACTTCTGTTTCCTTACAAACACCTGTAGCAGGTGTAATTAAATATTGAGAGGAAGCTGTTGTGTTGCTGAGCTGACCCATGATTCCTGAACTATGGCTGACTGTCTTGTCAGGATGGTTGGTCTTAGCATGGCTGCATTATTTGTCTAGTTGGTTTGGTGTCAACTCTGGTAGAGAGCTTTATGAAGATCCTTTCAGTTAATTGCCCGTTAATGATCCAGTTTGAGGTTTTAAGCCTTCTTGCTTCTTTAACCTTCTTTCAAACACTTCTACTTTGAACTTACTTGTCTATGGGTCTGAAGAGAAGTAGGAGCAGGATTGTAGCATGTTGGTTTTGGTTTGTGTGTGTAATTTTAATTTTTTTTTTTTAAATATGCATATATCAAAACTACTGTATCACAAGCACTCTATGTTCTCTCAGGAAGGGGAAATATTGGAAGCTCTGTTCTTGTTAGGTAGTTCTCCTGGGACTGCTTGTTACCCTTTGTCAACAGAGGAAGAAACAGCTGCAAGACATGCAGTTGGGAGGTATATACAATTTTTGCTTCAGATACCTCAAAGTGGGGTTTTATTTGTTTTGTGTAAATAAATCTTAGTATATTGTGTTCTTTGCCTCACGGCTTAGGAAGGGTTTTGAGCTAGAAGAACTGGAGAAGTTGGCAGAACACTTCAATATAAGGTCATAATTTCAAAATCACCTTCCTGCATTCAGAGCTGAAATTTATTGAGTGTTCTGGGGAAACAGCAGCGCTTATCACACTGTCAGACTCTTGTGGTAGAAGGGCACTGTAGAGACTTCATACTGGGAGTAAGATGACTTTTATCATTTGAGTTATAAATACTGGCTACTTTGTCATTAGTCGTGTATGTAGTAATAGCTTAATATTTTTATTTCTTCAAAAGTTTTTAATAACAACTTCAGGAAATTATGGTGATGGAGTTCCAGTAACTCCAAATGGTTTATCTGAAAAGTTAGTTTCCAGCTTTCTGTTCTTAGACTGAAGCATGTGCTTCTGGCCTGTACAATAAATCTCTGCCTGCCATTCCTTTAGTTTTTCTAGGGGTGTAATTTATGAGGCATCTCTGGCTACCTCCTTCACTCTGTGTTTCTTTTCAACTAGACGTGCTTCTGAAAAGATTAAGGAAACTTAAGGAATCTCTGCCACAGATAAATGCCATGGGTCTTAAATGTTGATAGCAAATGATTTACTGCTTGTTCTGTTGGTGGTGGGGAAGAACTGAAGAAGATGGCGCTGCACGGTGTTTGGTTATTCTCTAAGGGGTGGGCGGAAGACTTAAATTTTATTTCTGCTGTGTCTTAAAGGTGATGTCTTGAAAATGAAAACTCTTAAATTTTAATTCAGTATTGCCATTTACTCTATATATATCATGTAAAATGGTATGAAAGAGGACTGTAGCTAATGTCTTGTCTGCACTGGTGACACACTTTATATTCTGACACTGATATAAATTTAGATGTCTAAATTGATCTCTGTAGTAAGTTAATGAAAAGAAACTAGTACCAGTGGGATGAAACATTATGAAATTTTGACCTGCTTTTGACCTTTTCTTTAATAGGTAAGTTCAGTTCTACGCTCTACGAGACAGGGGGCTGCGACATGTCACTTGTGAACTTTGAGCCAGCTGCAAGAAGAGCATCCAACATCTGGTGTGTGTGAAGGCCAGTCAAGAGTGATGATTCTTGTCTTACTGCAACAAAATCTGTGATTTTAGTTTTGAAAAGTTATTTCATATGGACTACAAAAGTCATTCTAAAATATTATCAGTATGCTTTTACTTTTGAAACCTAAGGGATTTTTTTTACTAGAAGATGACACTAACTGCATAAATAATCTCCACTTAGGTAAATCTCAATATATTAAAACTACAATTAGATTAAGCAGTAAATGTCTGAACTGAGACCTTGACAATTGCATTTTTGATTGGGAAGCCTTTCTTAAAGGGTTGAACCTAGGCTTTGGGATAGGAGGGAGCTGTTGACCATGATGGCTATTACTTATTTACAAATGAACTTCCAATTGTGAAGCAAAGATAAATTGATAAATTTGTTCTCAATTTCATAGAAGGCATGAAACAATATGTGGAAGTGTTAACATGCCTGAGATAAAAATTTGACTTACAGTTGAAATAGCCAGTGACACACTGGCAAGTTCATCTGCTGTTGGAAAGATGCTCTTTCTTTGTATGAAAGGACAGGAGGCAGAAGAAAGAAAAACGACCCAAAACCTCCCTTACCTCCCTCAATCCACTTCTCTACATAGACTTGTTCTGAAGCTATTGCGTCATGCTGAATGCTCAAAATCCCCATCAATTGTAAGGGGAACAGCTATTGGAATGACGGAGTAATTGAATAGTAAAGCTCCCATCTTCAAATCTTTCTTGTGAAAGTGTGCAAGTGCATCTTGCAGAGCTGAACTCTTACAAGAAGTTCTGGATTCCTTGCACAAAGCTTCCAGTGCCTGGCCCTGCTGCTTGCATGTTCCAAATGCAATGGCTTTGCTGATGGCTGCTGTTACAGAGTTGTGTATGCTACTGGAAGGAACAGACTGGCCACATCTAAATCATATCTCAGCTTTAGAGAATGCTTGAGGTTCAGTGAAGTAAAATTGATAACAAAGAATGTTTTTATCTTAAGGCAAGGAACTGAAGGAAAGTTGCATAAATTTGATACAAGTCTTACAGCCATGTGATTTACATGGGAAACAAACATCCAAAAGCTATCCAAAATTGGGGAAAAAAGCAGTGGTTGGATATGGACTCTCCTACAGTAAGAGAAATTTCTCCTAATCTTTAATGAATGGAAATCGCAAAGTAATTTTGCTCCTCTTACCAGAGGTTTAAGTTTATTTGAAGTTACGTTTTTCAAAAGCAATTTAAGAGTAACTCAGTGTACTCATGTTAAGTGTCTACTACTTTTGGCAGTTTGGGGACCTCAGTAAAAACAGTATTAAATTAGCAAGAGCTCTGCATGTGGATACGTAGTGGATTTCACAATCCTTTAGAGATGTGATGTGTATTTACATGTCAGTAGCTAACATTATAAATCATCTTTGTTTTCTCAGGTGAAATAATTGCTATCATGGTAATTCTAGTATTGATAACTTAGGGACTAGGTGCTGCAAAAACTATGCCAAGGATAAAGAATTTTATGACTTATTACAGCTACACAGTTTACCACACTAATATAGTACTAAGTGGATACTTGTATTCAAAGTCTGTGATGGAATGCAAAGCTTAAGGAAAGATTTTAATATAAAATTTGCAAGGAGTCAAAATTAATTTGGGACACTAGAAAATTAGAATGGCCTGTTGAAATCAAATGTAGTTTTATAATCTGGTCTTTCCCCTGTTCTTATAGTGACACGGACTCTCATGTATCGAGTTCTACCTCAGTTCGCTTTTATCCACATGATCTAGTAAGTTTTTCTCATTTATTATTAAAGCATGAAAAAAAAAAGTTGACAATTTTATAGCACTGATTAATCATCCTATGTGTTAGCTCTTTGTTCTTAAGGATTTTTGCCTCGGTTTAATTGAAGTTAAACTATATTATTTACTGTTTCAGTGTATTTATATATATACAACTTAATCTTTCTGCATAGCACTTCAAAATTTAAATATAAATATTTTCCTCTGATCTAAACCATAATGATTTTTCTAAGTCACGTGGTAACTGGATGTAAAGGTTCCCAGAGATGAATGGACAACTTTGGCAGAATTTTCCTTCTGTGCATTATGAAGATTAACAGGCAGCAGAAAGAAGACATTTCATGTTCTGACCAAGAGGAACTTCAGTAGTTTCCTAGGAAGGAATTTAAAAATCTGTCATTGGAATCTGATGAACAAAATTTGAATTCATACACAAGGAGTGACAGGGTGAAACAGGCAGAAACTTAAACTGTTTCATACAACAAAGAGCTTTGGAATTCCTTAGTTTTTATGATCTTGGGTCTTTTATATTGTTAAGTCAGACATATCTGTACTCTTAAATCTGTAATCTTACATTGCTGTGTCATTAAAACAGTGCAAACGGTAATGGTTCTTAAGCTAGGAAACCAAATAAAGTATTTTAAGGTACCTAGTGACCTCTTTAGGAGGGAAAATGAAATATGGATTCAGCATTTAGCAGAGGATCAAGAGGCCTTCTTTTGCCTGGCCATGCTTTTGATCAAGAATGTGTTCCTCAAACTTGGTGTCTGCTAGAGGAGCTTTGTTTGCTTTCCACCATTCCCCACAAATGCAGCCTTCAAAAAACAGGTTGTGTTACTTGTTGTGTGCTGTTAATTTGCTGTTGTGGCCCTGTTGGAGGGAAACACCTATTTGCAAAAGCTTTGCTCATGTGGAGTTTTCCCCTTAAGTTCATTATTACTGCTATGAATGTCAACTTATGGTGATTCTACCATTTGAGAAACCAAGCTTTAAAAATGTTGTCAAAAACATTTGCTGTTAGATCTGACACAGCTTATTTTAGAATAAAAACACATGTTGAAGTTTAAAGATATTTGAAAACTTGTACAAAAAGAAACCAACCACAGAAACCCATAATCTTGACACTTAAAAGTGACATGAGTATTTAAATTTTGTGAGATAGAAGATTGTGAAGATTTTACACTAAATGACCCCTTAATTATATTATTTAAGAATAAGATGCTTCTTGGCCTATTAATGAAATTTATGAAGTGGATTAGACAAGATACACATACTGTACTAACTTTTTAACCTTCTGAGTACTCTCCTTATATGCCCTTTATAATTGTATTACTGTGATTTCAAGAGTACTGTAGAGTGGCAAACTACAAAATAAGTGAGAAATATAGTCAGACTTAAACAGTGCTTGAGTAATTAGGGTAGAGCTTTTTTGTTAGCTTGTGTTTAGAATGTAGTGAGTTTGCAGTTGACGACTGGTGCACGAGTGTGTTGCTTTGTCAGGCAAAAGCAACTATTTGGCATAAGTGTGTATGCAGATGAGCTGACTAGAAGAAATGATTTATTAACATTGGGAATTGGGTTACTCTTGTAGCAAACCTTATTCTTGTTCACATCAGTTTATTTGTCTTCAAATTAGAAGTTTTTTCAGAGTAAACGGGATAATGTGCTTGGAAGATTTCATTTGAAATAAGGCACATGCTAACATGCCTAACAGTTGTATTGTGTGCAAACTAGTATTGCTGCTGGTGCACTACATTTGTCATAATAAGGACAGGAAAAGTCCTTGAAAGCTTGAGCACTGTTTTCAACATACAACTTTGCAAAAGAGAAAGTCTATAATTCTATCAGTTTAATCCAAAGCAGTTTTCAGTAGAATACAGTGATAAAATAAAAGTGAGCTTTTGTTAATACTGACTTTCTTTTAGCTTTCTCTTCCTCAGATCAGGTTGAATAGGCTGCTAACCATGGATACAGATCTGCTGGAGCAGCAAGATATTGACCTAAGCCCTGACCTTCAGGACCACATGCAACCTCAAGAGGAAGCAGTTCAAAAAGTCAAGCAGTACTATCGCTTTTGGATCCTGCCTAAAGTTTGGATTAGCATCAATTTTGATAGATTAACTCTACTGGCTTTATTTGATAGGTGAGATCCTTGTATGTTACTACATCTTGGACAGTAAAGTTTGAAAAATGTTACGTAAACTGTGAGTAATTACATAAAAAGCTATCCTTACAAAATTATTTACTTATTTACTGTATTATGAAAGATGACAAAATAATACAAAATTTGCTAAAATAATGATGGCTACTGTCCCCTTTTTCTCCAGTGATTTTAAAAAGAAAATTAAAAAAAGCCAACTCTGTGCTTTGCATAAGTGAGGTGGTGATCATGGAAGTATAGAATGTATTTAAATGGTCAGAAAGAGGAATTTGTTGCTAACCTTTAAAGCTGGAAAATCGCCTTTTCAAAAAATCTAATAGAAAGGGTCTAGAAACTTGCATATGCTTTACATTATTTCATTAGGTAGGGAGAACTTACCTTCTGTTTCACAGCATTTTTTCAAAGGTCCTTCTAATACTGTAAAACCGTTGTCCCTTCTTCATTTACCTAGTGGAATAAAACAAAGGCAACACCCCCCCCCCGCCCCAGTTACTGACATTTGGAGTATGTGAATTTTGGTAATGAACTTCCCTGAGATAAACAACGTAGTAGTGATTCTGTCCAGGCAGAAATGCCATTATTTCTGTTCCTAGTATCAAATTAGCTTTATTTCACTTGGCCTATTTTATCTAAGCAACATGATTTTGGTTTCTTTGTTAGAAAATCATGAATGATAGGTCAGATACAGATAAGCTGTCCTGCCTTTTTTTTTTTTTTTTTTTTTTTAATAAAGCCTTGTAATCATCTTGTGTAGTCCTTGAATATAGACTTACATTGCAGACTCTGTTTCTGGTTGAACATTTAAATTATTTTTAATGTTATCTACTGAAGTTATTTTGCTGTTTAAAGTTCTATAACATTAATTGCTTTCAGCTATCATTGAAATCCAGGTAGCTCCTACCTTTGCTGAAAGACGTTGTCCTGGTATAGTCTGCAACTTCAAATCTATTCTTATGCTTAGCAATAAGCAGCATAACTCTTTGTTAATTTCTGACTATAAGTGTACCCTTGCAGCTTTTTCTAGACATAGTTAGCTTTAAATGTTTTGGTTTTCTTTCTCCTCTAACACAGGAATCGTGAGATCCTTGAAAACGTGTTAGCTGTCATCCTAGCTATTCTAGTTGCATTTCTGGGCTCTGTACTTCTTATAGAGGGCTTCTTCAAGGATATTTGGGTCTTCCAGTTCTGCCTGGTAATAGCCAGTTGTCAGTACTCGCTGTTGAAGGTATTTTAATGTCTATCTTTACTTTTTATAAATGATAGAAGTAATTTAGGTTGGATGTTGCAGATTGGTTAAAGCTTTAAGGGGAAAAAACCTTCCTGTTCATCATTTAAAAAGAAATGAGTAAACCTCAGCTTCATGGGAAGTTTGATAGATGATTGTACAAGGTCACTTGAGTAGAATGGTTCTGTGTATATTTGTTAAACAGCCCTTTATTTGTTGTTCTCATGCACTACTTGTTTTCCCAGAGAAGAGCACATTCTTACTGGTTGAAAGCAGCCTACAAACTACATTTGAAACTTTATTCTTTTGAGTAATTGGTGGTTTGTTTTTGGTTTTGTGTGTTGTGGGGCTTTTTGTTTAATTATTACCATTTTTTTTGTAGATGTTATTAAAAGAACAACATGGTGGGAGGGATAAACATGCTTATCTGTAAACGGGGGTAACTTTGTTCTTCCCATTTTGATTTCAGAGCGTTCAACCAGATTCTTCTTCCCCTCGACATGTAAGTCATGGGCATGTGCCACTGCACTAACCCCCAGATGTAGAACTTCCACAGAGAATTGATCTTTTTGGTTTATTTTTGGCATTTCTCTTATGTGTCCTTGTAAGGCACAAGAGGCTTATGTTGTCTTGGTGTGTGAGAAGTGAACCAATGTTATTTTCCTCCCCCATGCGCTTTGCTTGTGTGTAGCAATTCATCCCTTCCCTGTTTGAAGCTTAGTTTTTGCTGTAGAGCCAGATCATTATAGTTTTTTTTGATGAATACTTAGTATTCAAGCGATTAAACTGAGAAGTATTCTTAACGTTGTAGCTTATGTTGGTGTGCACTGACAGCTCTGGCTGGTCCTGCAGATCATTTGGTTGTCCTAGTGCGTGCAGCTGTGTTGCTTTCACTCTGTTAAGCTTGATAGGCAGTGCTCTAGAGAGCATTCACATTTCCACATAGAAATGCTAATGTGCTGGTGTTGCACAATGTTTATATTCTATGGTGTAACTGCTGCATTGCCAAGACAAAGTATGATGTCCTAAATAAGATTATGAAAAAGCATTGTTTTTCTGCAGCAAGTAATTAATATTTTAGGTAATAAGTTGTATATGTTAATGAACAAAGAAATCCAGATGATTTTTCTTTTTTCCACTCAGAGTGGTATCTGATTAATAAACTTTAATTGCTTTTTCAACAAAATATATTACCCCTTCCTTTTGAAGCCTAGTCAATTTCTCTGGCATTTAATATTGCCAGAAATGTATTTCATATCTTTGCAGACAATAAGGGTAAATATAGCTTTTAGTCTTAATTTATCCTATGTGTCATGTCGTTGTTATAACAATACCTCAAAAAAGTCCCATCACTGCAAGGCAATATATTAAGGATTTTATGAAGAAAACTAAGGATGTGCTGAGGGGACAGTACATTAACCAGTGAGCAATTATTCATTTTGATGCTCCAATTATCTGTAACAGAATAGTAACAATTACTTTTTCCAGTGATAATAAACCAAATGTTTTGTTTTGTTTTTAAACAGGGTCATAATCGTATCATAGCCTATAGTAGGCCTGTATATTTCTGTTTATGTTGTGGTCTTATTTGGCTGTTGGATTATGGCAGCAGAAACATATCTACAACAAGATTCAGGTTGTATGGAATGGCTTTCACCAACCCATTGCTGCTGCTGTCAGCCAGGGACTTAGTTATAGGTGAGTGGTTTTTGGTGGTTGGTGTTTTTTGGTAGGTTTGTTTGTTTTTGGGTAGTTTATTTGTTATGGATTGGAATATTTAATGCTTCACCACAGTAGGAAATATCTATATTTTTATCTCTGCATCTTATGACATCGTGTCACCACCTTCTAAATGCAGTTCTTTTAGTTTCCTTTGGAAAGCATCATTGTAGCATTGCTGAGGTTTATGGGAAAGCTTCCCCCTTCTATAACTTTACTAAAACAAACTGCAGAGATGTCAACTAACATAGTGTCATAGAAGAATATTAATACTAATATTTTCAGCTATTTAATTATGTAGTATATCACTTCTTATCCCTGAACCTTCTGTTCATTCATTTTTAAATTGGATGTGAATGTGCTACCCCATGCTTGGACCTAGCTGACCAGCACTTGGGTTTTTTGATTTGCACTCTTTCATACTCTTTAGAGGAGCCTGTGGCAAAGGAGTTGTCTTAAATCAGGTTATTTGTGTTTAGCAAAGGGGTAGAAGAGTACATTCACAATTTTTAAAAACAGTATAGACTAAATTTTATTTAATGTGTCTTCTCTCGTAACAGACCTGCCAGCAATACCAAAGATAGAATTTTGGGCCATGTGAAGTACTTCCATTGTATTCTAGGTAGTACAGTGTATTCATAGTATTGCTGGCATCTGCCACGCCCCCCAGCCAAAAAAAATAATACAACCAATCAAAAAAAAAAAAAACAAAAAAAAACCCCAAAAAACCAAAAAAAAAACCCCAAACAAAAAAACAAACAAAAAAAAAACCCCAAACAAACAAACAAACAAACAAAAAAAACCAAACCAACCCCCAAACAACAAAGCAACTCCTAAAAAACACAAAGCTTTATACTGTTTACATAAAGTTATTGACAATAGTATTAACAGCTACATAATGTCAGGCGGAGCCCTTTGGAAGGAAAGAGAACATAAACATAAGAAGACTATCTTATCATGGAAAGTTTGTGCATATTTAATGGAGCCAGGTTATTTGGGTGATCCTGTCTGGATCACCTCCTTGGAAGGGGAAGAAATTCTGTAATAATTCATCTAAATTTAACATTCTCACTATTCAGATGTACAAAAATATCTATGCCTGAAAGACTATAGTAGTTAGATGACTGCAGTTCTTGAACAGACTTCTATCCAAGAAAAAATAAAACTTTGATTTTTCAAAAAATTATTTTTGACTTATTTGATTAATAAGAATTACTGATTAGGTGTTTAGGGAATTATATTTTTACCAGATTTTTAGGAACATCCTGTATTTCATAACATACTGTTTCACCCTTTGACTCTGCTAGTAAATCTTTTATTTAAATGTAAATGTCCACAGGGAGGGGATCTAAGCTACTTATTTATGAACATAGCATTGTTCAGGCATTTCCCAAGGTGCTTTTTTTATAGATTCTGTGGATCTGTTAATGCACTGGCATACTTCATACAGCATTTGTGACTTACATTTCTTAGCAGTTTTACCAATAAGAAATCAGACTGCCACAACTGCTTTCCCTTCTTAAAAAAAGAAAGAAAAAAAAAAAAAGGCAAACCTCAATAAAAATCTATTTCTACCCTTCCCACCCACTTTGGCCTTTGGAGCAGTTTTTAATGTTGCCAAAGTGCTGCTTCAGAAAGCTTTGTGCGTGTTACAGAGCAAGCTAGCTGGAAGCAGACAGGCTTTGTTAGAACAAAGTCAAAATCTCAGCTGCTATTTTGTTCCCATTCCCAGGCATAGCTCCTGGAACAGCACAGTTGAAGGGCAAGGCAAACTTTGTGTTTAGATAACATAGGTGCTGTGTCTTTGCCAACAGACAAGTGAGGACTGCTAGAAATTTTTCAGTATTGATCTTGATCAGTTGGTCTAAATCTGCTCCACATTTATAACAGTCCTTTTCCATTTTTACCTAGGTGGTCCCCATTAGAAAGCAATTTATTATGGACTTTAAAAGCCACCAGCAATGTTGCCTTTTTGCTGAACTACTCTATACTTAGTGTTTATTAATAGTGTTTTCAATCCTACCTGTATGGTCAGATTTCATCTACTAGGTTTATTTCAACTATTTAACAGTTGTGTAAAATTTTGTTGTTGCTGCATCTATTATTCCTTAGGATAAAGTAAATTATATGTACAGGTTGGTATAAACTATTAGCTGTATTAAAGTTAAGGGGCATTTGTTTATTTGCATTCCTGTAATTTGCAGAAGTTTTAATGGTTCATATAGTTAACCATTTTCATCTAAAAAAATAAGTCTATTAGGAACAGAAATTTTCAGAAGCAGTGTGGAAAAAATTGTAAATCTGTCAGATGTTATCAGTGGCAGAAAACACAGAGGTGAAATGTTTGGGCTGTCTTATGTTAGTGTGGCTGGTATTAGCTTGCTCCTGGAACTCTAGACAGGGATCACATAAGCCTCATTTACAATGAGTAAGAAAACAAAAGCTTCTGATCTGTAAACACTCTTAGCTGATCTTTGCTTAATAAAAATGGAAAGTCTGAACTGGCCTGTATCCATTTCTACAGTGATTAAAACTGAAATACAAGAGATCTTCTGACTAGGTCTATGTAACCTTTATATTCAGTCAGTTCGGAGTTATTGCTATAGAGATTTGCACAATGGAGTTTTTTCCTTGGATTTAATAGTAGAATCACAAAACTGCAGAATCACAGAATGATTTGGCTGGAAGAGACCTTCAAGATCATCAAGTCCAGCCATTAACTAATGGCTGAATAGAAATACTATTGTGATGCTGAGCTAAATGATGTGTCTACTACCATAGAACTTAAACTGAATAATGCATTATCATGTTACATTTTACATATTCACTGGTTTTTTTCAACTTTTTTTTCCCCTATGTAGTGTTTACACTATGTTTCCCTATAGTATTCTTCATTGGTCTCCTGCCTCAGGTGAATACATTTGTGATGTATCTCTGTGAACAGCTGGATATTCATGTCTTTGGTGGCAATGGTGAGTAGTGTTGTGTTTTGGTTTTGTTTTGTTTTGTTTGTTTTGTTTGGTTTTTTTTTTGTCACTAGCAAAAGCTTTAGATTAGAAGTAGCCATCACACATTAGTAGGATAGTTAAATTCAATGAGGTTTTTTTCTTCTTTTTGTATACCTACCCTCTAAACAGAGATTATAAACTGTATTTTTGAAAAGGCCATGTTCTTATTGATTTATTGAGAAATAGAATTACTGTCATAGTAAGCCCATGAAGTAGTCTGTCTTCCTCAGCTGATTTCTGTTGCAGATATTCCCATGGTATTGCCACTGAATAAACAGGGAGGTAAATAAAGCCACACATTTATTTACATGAAAAAAAATCATCTGGGGAGGGGGAAGAATGCAAAAAGTTTGTGGGTTACAGTTTTATATCAGAGAGGGTGTTGCAATTAGGGGACACATACCTGTCTTAAACAACATGAAGTATTTTGTATTCTACCCTAATTGCATAATATTTTTTTTTTCTTTGATACTCAGCTACCACAAGCCTGCTTGCAGCACTTTACAGTTTTATCTGTAGTATTGTGGCAGTTGCATTGTTGTATGGACTGTGCTATGGTGCCCTGAAGGTGAGCAAACTGTCAGATGCAGCATACATTAATGGTTGGGGTTTTATTCTGTGCTTCCTTGTACCTTAGATAATTAAATATGCAGGAAATGAATTGGAAACACAAGTCTGAATTGGTGTAGGGTTTTATACCTTCTCAACTGTGATCTCAATAAAGGAGATAGAATTCAGGAAGAAAGCAGAGTTTTTGCTTTGTAAAAGGTATATAATTTACACTTGTGCTAACAGGCTATTTTTTGGCCCAAAACACATGACATTTACTGCCCATTCTATTGTACGTTGGTTATTGAAACAAAGGGTTCTGAAAACTGATGACTGTTGAAAGAGTTAAGATGGTATAGACTTCAGGGTTACACACCACGTTAGTTTCTGATCTGTGGTTAGACATGGGTAAATATTGAAAATATTGTTTTACAAAGACTTGTGTTTAAATTTTGTGGAACTGTAGTTTTTTTCCATTCTCTTACTATGATGCACATAATTATTTTATGTCATAAGTATTATATAGTGTCTCTCCTTTTTATTAACATTTCGTTTCTATCTTCAGGATTCGTGGGATGGGCAGCATATTCCAGTTCTCTTCTCCATATTTTGTGGTTTATTAGTGGCAATATCGTATCATCTCAGCAGACAAAGTAGTGACCCTTCTGTACTTTTGTAAGTGTTTCAGTTTGTGTCTGTTTTCAAGGAAGAAGGCAGTTGCAAGGGAGCATTATAAATAATGTTAGATGTCAGTACTGTTTGAAGTGGTAGTCATCAGTATTACCAAAAAATGCCTGATATTGGTTCAGCAGTTAAAGAATTTTTCAAATATTCCATCTAGTTCCTCCTCTAAAAGCCTTTCTTTGTGACTTGTGGCAAATAACTTCTGTGCCAAAATCTGATTTAAGTGCCTGCTGATATCTCCAGAATGCCAGTCAGGTGCTATCTCTCTGCTGGTGTCTTTGTGCTGACTCAGTCTGTATCTGTTCTGTATTTAAAGAGGTGCTCAAAGCAGTAGTTTAAGCTGAAGCCCATGTGTGGATTTTTTTGAACTGTTGCCCTCAATTATTGCACTCAAAACAGTTGTTCAAATAATTTCATCTTGGATGCAAAACAATAAGGATCTGTTTTGGAGATGAGCATTCCCATCTGCCATGGGTGTATAGGTATTCATGTTGCTGTTCTGAGTTGGAGTATTGATCTGATGATGAGAGTTTTTCTGATTCAGTTAATAATTACTTGTGTAAAACAAAATAGTTTCAGTAGGAGATACACCTCCCATAGATCAGCCAATAGGGACTCAGTCACATACCTGGGTTAGGCAGAGCTTGAACTTGGATTTAAATTTAGCCATAATGTTGGATGAATTGGATAAGCACTACTCTGGGATGAATGGTGATGGGCCTCTTCTGTGAAGAGGGAGATTAATGATTCACAAGAGTTCACATAAAAGGAAAAATCTTACATTTGGGTTGACAACTAAACCTTGTCTTAGTTCAGGTGACTTTACTCTATTGGTATGAGGTCCTTGTCCCTAGGCAGCTGTTCTATTGCTCTTTCCAAGTACTATAGTCTGGGTGCTTATGTTTGACCTTCAAGTTCACCTGTCTAGCCAGATGTGACACAGGTAAGCATTGCAATACATTGCAATGTGTAATTTTACAGAATCACAGAATGTTAGGGGTTGGAAGGGACCTAGAAGATCATCTAGTCCAACCCTCCTGCCAGAGCAGGA
>JAOEGS010003332.1:32731-84341 GCA_025447755.1 Corythornis vintsioides
TAACTTTAGAAAGTGCAGTTAGTTAGAAAACCTGAGGTGAAAAATAAAATCACTGAAGAGAATTTGCTCGGTTTTCATCCAAACCAGGACAATTGTGTGGGGTTTTTTTGTTGGTTTGATTGCTTTCTTGTGGTTTTTGATTTTGTTTTGGTAGGGTTGTGGATTTTTTTTTTATAGTGGTGTGTTTTTTCATATGTTAAATGGATTTTAGCGGATTTTTATAGGATTCGTGATGAGTTTGACCTCTGATTTTCTACAACCTTGCCAAACTTTTATGTTACTTTGTCTACTACTACTATCTTTTCTGTCCTCTCATTTTTTAGACTTCTGTTTAAGTTTTTCTTGTTTTCCCCCTTACATTTTTTGACTGACATACTATCTTATTTATAATCATAGTAAGCACCAAGGTTTTATTCTTCTCAAGTAATTTAAATATTTTTATTTGAAGGTGTCTCAATGTCATGATGATGAGACCAGTACAACTATTATTACAGAGAACTTCTGTGATTTTGCACTTTATTATGTGAAATAGATGATAAGAGATTAATGAATAGAACTGAAATAATAATTTGGAAAATGGAGGAGTGTCTAAGAAGGGAAGAAAACGTGGTCAAAAACACAAAATGTTGCTTAGCATTCTTTTGGAGTAGTTGTCCTTGAAGCAACATTGCTATTAAGAATAGTATAGGATTCAATGTGAAATGACAATTGACATTCAAGCTTGATGCTTTCCCTGCAGACTGGGATAATACCCCTAATCCAATCTTCCTGCAGGTTCGGATGACAACAACCTGAATTCAATCTTCTATGAACATTTAACCCGTTCCCTTCAGCACAGCCTGTGTGGAGACTTACTGTTGGGTCGGTGGGGAAACTATAGTACTGGGGACTGCTTCATCCTAGCCTCTGACTACCTCAATGCACTAGTACACCTTATAGAGATAGGAAATGGCTTGGTCACCTTTCAGCTGAGGGGGCTTGAATTCAGAGGTGAGTTTTTCATACTTCCTAACTGTCTGTACTAAAAAGTGGACTTTTGCTATGGAAACTTAAGTTATTTTCAGTTCCATCCTATAAATTAATTGCTTTAAAAATGGGTTGCAGGACCTCTTTATACCCTCATCAAGTGTGAGGAAAACTAGCTTGCTCAAGGAGAGTTGGTGCTATATTTTTCTTTCTGTTTAGTACAATATGTCTTCCATAATTGATTCTTAGAGACACATAACTAAAATGTGATGCTAGAGGATTTAAATTATGCTATCAAAAATTTTTGTGTTCATTGGCAGGTAGTTCTTTTGCTGTTACAGAAAGGAAATTGAAGATGGGTCGCATTCTAAACACAAAGGTCAACATTGAAGCAATCATATAAAGTGTTCAACTCTTTTCTGTTTTCTCCTAAGGAACTTATTGCCAGCAACGAGAAGTAGAGGCCATCACTGAAGGTGTAGAGGAAGATGAAGGCTTTTGTTGCTGTGAACCAGGCCATCTTCCTCACATGCTTTCTTTCAATGCTGCTTTTGGGCAGCGTTGGCTGGCTTGGGAGGTGCTTGTGACAAAGTATGTTCTGGAGGGCTATAGCATCACTGACAACAGCGCAGCTTCCATGCTTCAAGTCTTTGATCTCCGGAAAATTCTCACTACTTACTATGTGAAGGTAGGATTTGGATCGGTACAACCCTGTGGGAAGTAGGCTGGATTAGATCTGGGAGCTGCTTAATGTCTTGAACCTTGAAGAGAATCAGAATGTGATATAGATTATAGATGCGTGTGAAAACTTCGATCTTTAAAAGCTGTCCGAACCCATTTTTGTTACGTCTTTCTACGTTTGGAATTTAAAAAAAACCAACAAAACAACCCTGCCCCACAATTGTAGGAGGATTTGTAGGCCTCATATTCCTTGTGGTAATCAATTTGAGTTGCGCTCTTTCATAACCTACTCTCTCAGAAAGCTGAAATTTTTTAGGTTGAAATAATTCTAAGATGCTTAGTCACATGGACACAAGTTGTGTTGTTCCCCCACCAAATACAAGGCTATAAGCTTTCTTTTATTTAGTATCTGAGTTCTTTAGAAATTCAGGATTGTCTCCATGTTCACTAGGTGATAATTCCTATGAGTTTTTCTGCAAAATTGTGGTGAGTCCCATCCTGTCCTTGTTTTCCATTCCTTATTCCTGAGGCTTTCTTCAGAAACCATGTTAGTCTTTGAAAAATCTGCATGTATGTAAACCAGTATAGTGTTTTCTGTGCAAATTTGTCATCTGAGCTAAATAAATGCCACTATATATCAGTTCTGTTAATTAACAGGGAAATAATGCAAATGAGTTGAAACAATTGAGATCACTGACTTGTGTTTTTAACTGCTACTGTTTCAGGGAATCATCTATTATGTCACAGCATCTCCTAAGCTAGAGGAATGGTTAGCTAATGAGACAATGCAGGAAGGACTGCGGCTGTGCACAGACCGCAATTATGTTGATGTAGACCCCACATTTAACCCCAATATTGATGAGGATTATGACCACCGCCTGGCAGGGATCTCAAGAGAGAGTTTCTGTTTGATATATTTGAACTGGATAGAATACTGCTGCTCTCGAAGAGAAAAGGTAAGTATGAACATGTGAGGAAAACCATTCACAGATTTTATGATGGTCTCTTTTTTTGCCTGTTAGAATTTAAGTTCTCTAAGTAGTGTATGATTTAACTTGCTCATTAATGTATTTTCATTTGCCAGCTCAAATGGACTAGTTGAATCTTAGGTATTTATCTACATATGAGAAGGTACTTTTATGGAAGTAAAGTTTTGTGCATAGATGTCAGTGTTTACAAATCAACCTTAACTTAAAAAACCCCAAAGCATAAAAACAACCTTAGAGCAAACAAAAATATTAAAAAAGAAAAAAAAGACACCAAATTCCTGTTGCTGGCTTAAGAAGACTGTCTGCTTCTTTCTTTGTGGTCATATTATACTGTTTCTTTGTACCATTGGAATTGTAAGCTTGTGAAAATGATTGTCCCATGTTCAAACCTTTTCCTCTCTCCAAATACCTATACCTTTTAAATAGAACTTCAGTAGGTTTAAAGGAATGCCTTGACTTTACTGTTTACAAAAAAACCTGTATGTAGTCCAGTCAAAATTGTGTTGGCTATGAGAATAAGCACA
This sequence comes from Corythornis vintsioides, assembly GCA_025447755.1. Classification (NCBI taxonomy): domain Eukaryota; kingdom Metazoa; phylum Chordata; class Aves; order Coraciiformes; family Alcedinidae; genus Corythornis; species Corythornis vintsioides. Next base: position 35,892 of record JAOEGS010003332.1, read on the forward strand.
AAATTGAGATTAAATGGACAGTAGTATGATTGGAATTTGTATTTAATGAATGATACAAGACCAGAGCAGTTTTACTTTGGAGGTAAAAATTAAATAGAAGCCAATTTTGATGGGTGTAAAATTTAAAGCATTCTGCAGTCAAATGACAACAGCTGAAGAAAAATGTCATAATCTTGTGAAATATTTTGCGTAGCTATTGAATATCAGCTTTAATCACTTAAATGAATGATACTATTATCTGGAGCTTTATATACCCCATACAGCTACTAGTGTGGCTTTGATCTAAGGGCAAGTTTTCCCCAGATAAAACTGCAGTCCTGGAAAGTTTTCAGTAAACTCAGAATTCTCTGCTTCTAACCGGTAAGGGAGGATCCACTTTATTCGCTGAACATGTTTTTATCTTAACCCCATAATGGTTGCTAATCAACAGTTTGCATACAAGATACACAGAATCCATGAGGAATGTTGCACGCATCTGTTCAACTTAGTTTGTCTTGTAAACTTGTAAATGCAGAGACACACATACTATATTTATTCTACATACTTGCAAACCTTTTTATAAAAAAAGAGTTCCCATTTGAAGTCTGAGCAAGGCTCTTAACTGGTGTAGTAGGTACATATGCACGCTTGAGTTTCATGTGTGTGTTTGGGTCTTCTGCCCTTTTGACATAAGAGGTTTTCCTTTCCTCCATTCACCTGACTGTTCTTTTTTTCTTATTACAAGCCACTGGATTCAAGTAAAGACTCACCCCTGGTAACATTGTGTTACGGACTCTGTGTTCTGGGGAGGAGAGCACTGGGAACAGCTTCACATCATATGTCTAGGTAAAAAAATACTGTTGTTGAGGTAATAAAATATTGTTCTAAGCTTTCCTTCCTTAAAATCCTTCTGGGTTCCTAGGTTAGGTATCAGAGGAGTACCTCTTCGTGAAGAAACATTTAATGTCATCTTTTCTTAAACTGGACTGTGTAGCTTGGCTTTGTTACTTGGCAATGAGATGTAGCAAAAGAACAGCAAATGAGGGAGAACTTGAATTTGAGCATTTGCTTTATTGAACTAATGTAAGGTGAGAATTCCAAGGTGGGAATCAAGAACTGGTTGCGTTCTACAAGTAAGCTCCATTCCCTGGTGCAGGTATGTGCCCTATGTGGAAATAGGGACAGCTGCTTAATAGGAAGAACATGTACATCTTATTGGAAGTTAAATCATACTATTATGAGAAGTTCCACAGTTTAGCTGCCTCTATGGCAAGCATTTGTGTTTTGTACAAATCTCATTCATCTCATCTGTCATCATACATCAACCTCTTTCTTGCAGACTGACAGCCTCAACATACTTTAGAAAGCAAGAGTAAAATACAGTTGTATGTTTCAGGAAATTACAGCGTGATGACTAAAGAAAGCGTATTTGAATGTGGAACCTGTTGTTCAGCTGGGTGCCAACTTCACAGCTTGTTCTACTCTGCTTTCAGGAAAACTATTGACTAATTCTGTACCAGCCCGTTGTCCCCACAAAGGTCTTTGCAGACATTCAGTCGAAAGAGTGATCAGAGCATATTTGATTTTTCACCATTGTGGTGTTAGTCCTTAAAGTTTTCTGGTTAAAAATCTTCAGAATAAATCCAGGCATTTACTTTAGTCCATGTAAATAGTATGTTGCATGTAGGTTTTATTACCTGTTCAGTGCACATAGACCTCTAATGTCCAAGCTCTGCTTACACTCATATCCTTCCTAGGATGGTCTCTTCTCCCCATCTTATCCTATGATTTATATTTTTTTGAGAAAATGTGTGTGCTTTTCATTACAGCTCTGTATTTCCTGCTCTCTTCAGTGATGTTAGTTGTGGATATGTTTGTAATTTCAGTTAATGTTTGGTGTAGGCTTAATTTTATTTTTTTTTCCTTCTTTCCCCTCAACAGTAATCTGGAATCTTTCTTGTATGGCCTGCATGCCCTGTTTAAGGGTGACTTCCGTATATCTTCAATTAGAGATGAATGGATCTTTGCTGACATGGAATTACTGAGGAAAGTAGTGGTTCCTGGAATACGAATGTCACTTAAGCTACATCAGGTGAGACTATTACCCAGGAAGATGTGTCCAGTTCTTTTAATTTCCATGTGTTTGTTCTTTTAAAAGTAAGTGTCCAGGGGAGAGAAAAGAAGAGGAGGATAAAAGGACCTGTGATAAAGATGGACAGTTCAAAATGAGCTTGTCATGTCTTGTCCTTCATGTTGTTATAGCTCATGTGGAAGTTGATGTAGGAGTAAAGGGAATGCATAGAGCTTGAAGATTATATCAGGTGTCAATCAGACATGTCGAGGCCTGTCTGATATCACTGTAGAGATAATTCCCTTATGAACAGCCTCTCCTGGTACTTTTCCCTTCTTCTTTCCATCCCAACATATATGTAATTGGCCTAAAGGGTTATCATGCCATTGAGCTGCAGCCCTCCTCCCGTTGTAGTTGTCTTGGCAGCATTGTAATAACAGACATTTTGGCATTTCTTACTGATCTCATTGGCAAGGTTTCAGGTGAGAATAAGAAGGTTGCATTTCAATAAGTTGAAATTGGGGTTGGTCTTTAAGTGAGGGTGAGTAGCGACAAACCTCCAACAATCTCAATTTCTGTCCAGTATGTGTGTTACCTAAGATCAGCAAGTACAAGAAAGCATGTACTGTCATAAGCACTCTGTGAAGGGGGAAAAGTGTTGGTTCTCTAGAAGAATGGGTTGCTTGAAAATCACATTAAGTAGGCAAATCTTAGTTGCACTTTAGTTATTAAAGTTTCTTTTTTTGCCTTCATTGCAGACTGTAGAAGTTCCCCAAAGCCAGCAGTGCTTGAATAAACTCCTTCCTGTAATACAAACTCTCAGCAGAATGTGTGTTAGGAGCACATGTAGCAAAGTAGAATAACTATGAAGTCGTTGTTGAAACCAGCAGAAGTACTACTTGAACAATTCTGAAGTGTTCTCAGTATATTTGGGTTACTGTGCAAAAAGGGCTTGAATTAAGTAAGAGAATGAAAAGTGAGATAAATACAAATATCTCTAACAATACAAATGTGGTTTTTTTCTTTTTTTTAACATTGGTGTATTAACCCATAAAGAATTATTTTATTTGCTTGTAGTGAATAGCCTATTGAGGCTTCAGCCAGTATTGGAGGCTAAGTTAACTACTGTGATCTGTTTTGTTTGTTTCTGGTTTTGATGTTTTTTTAAACTAGAAAGTAATGCAACCTAATATGGAATTGAAGTTGCAAATTTTTTCTATTTGACTGTCAGTTATGTGAGAGTATCTGATGCTGAAATTATTTTATAAAGACTAATGTTAACTTTTTAAAAAGAAAATACGGATAAACCTTACTGTTTTTCTTCCTATTAATATTTTCATATAACAGTCCTGGTGAATAATCAGTGCGTTTACTTAAGTGCGTTTTACAACTGGGGATTTGTGAATAAGCAAAGGATCTAAAACTAAAATGGTTCTGTAGGTGACATAAATAGATACAAATCTAGTGTAAAATTAAGTTAGAAATTTCCTTGAATCGCTAAAAGATTAGTCTTCCTTCCTTTGTGACTTGAAGTTAAAGGAAGGAAGCAAGCAAAGAGAACTAATTTGTTGGAAAATAGGCCATCTTTAATAGTGTTCTTTAGTAGGTACCTGATATTTTTTTATGTCTAACTCTTGTGTAATGCACTGAGCTTTTTAGGAGTTTGAGGTGTGAAATGTTTGATTTGGGTTTTTTTGTGGGGTGTTTGGTTTTGTGGGAGATGGTGGTTTGTTGGAGGTTTTTTTTTGCATAGCTACATGTAAAATGTTAATCATATCTGACTGAACATGTTTTCTTGGAAACAGGATCACTTCACTTCTCCAGATGAATATGATGATCCTTCAGTCCTTTATGAAGCCATAACAACCCACGAAGAAAATCTTGTCATAGCCCACGAAGGGGACCCTGCCTGGCGCAGTGCAGTTCTTTCCAACTCTCCCTCCCTCCTTGCTTTGCGTCACGTGATGGATGATGGCACCAATGAGTATAAAATCATTATGCTGAATAAGCGGTACCTCAGTTTCAGGGTCATCAAGGTAAGCTTTGCACACATTCCACAGCATAAGAGAATGTTGTGGTACGTTTTTAAGAACTGTATCACAGCTAGTTTATAGAATTATTTTCTTTGTTGCAGATCTGTCATTGCTAGGGTTGATTCTTCTTAGTGGAAGTATTTAATCAGCAAATCCATTCCTGACTTAAAATACCTTACTTGTCATCCCATTCCTAGACTTGCTTCATTCTCACTGTCACAGCCTGTGTCCATAAGTTCAGTTTGTTAAAGACTAATATGAATGTTTGTAGTTCTGCAGTGCAGTATTTGATACCCTTGTGAAAGCCTCAGTGCAACAAATCAGTCATAACACACTTGTTTCACTTTCTGACACAGCCTCTCTGCCTGGCTTTTGCAGGTGAATAAGGAGTGTGTGCGTGGCCTGTGGGCAGGACAGCAGCAGGAGCTTGTCTTCCTGCGTAATCGTAACCCAGAAAGGGGAAGTATCCAAAATGCAAAACAAGCTCTGAGGAACATGATCAACTCTTCATGTGACCAGCCTATTGGATACCCAATCTATGTCTCACCTTTGACTACTTCCTATTCAGATAGTCATGAACAGCTTAAGGAGATTCTTGGAGGAGCTATCAGCTTAGGCAACATCAGAAACTTCATAGTGTCTACATGGCACAGGTGAGCTGAGGGAGTAACTTTCCATTAGTATATGTTCATGCTTTCATATTCTGTTAATTTGTTTTGTACATGCCCAACACAGTACAACTTACAATAATAAGTCACATAAAAATAAATATGCCAGACTTTGTTCAGGAACATCTACAGCAAAAGACAACTGCTTTGATACGGGATTAATCTTCAAGCCCTATAAGTAAAATGCCACAAATAATGTGAATGAGAGCTCAGAAGAAAACAGGACAAAGTCTAGATGCAGGAACTACAGTTCTAATAAGACACAATGTGGCTTTTGTATTTGTTGGTTTCAATACCATCACATTTTTAGTTTGTAGTACCATCTTTACAGAATCAGGACTACTTGGTAAGATGCATGACTGGGAAATATTTAGCATCTAAATACCAATACTAATGTCATTAGGGTATGCTCACATAGGTGGACAGACAGCTGAACATGAGCCAGCAGTGTGCCCAGGTGGCCAAGAAGGCCAACACCATCCTGCCCTATATCAGAAACAGTGTGATCAGCAGGAGTAGGGAGGTGATTGTGCCCCTGTACTCAGCACTGGTGACACTGCACCTTGAGTACTGTGTCCAGTTTTAGACATCACAGCACAAGAAGGACACTGAGGTGCTGGAGCAGTTCCAAAGAAGGGCAGTGAAGTTGGTGAGGGGTCTGGGAAGTATAGCTTATGGAGAGATGCTGAGGGAACTGGGATTGTTTAATCTAAAGATGAGGAGACCGAGAGGAGACCTTACTGCCTTCTACAGCTACTAAAAGGAGGTTGTAGCAAGGCCAGTGTTGGTCTCGTCTACCACACTACTAACAATAGGAGAAGAAATGGCCTCAAGTTGCATCAGGGGAGGTTTACACTGGGTATTAGGACAAAATTCTTTACTGAAAGAGTGGTTAGGCAGTGGATGAGGCTGCCCAGAGAATTGGTGGAGTTGCCATCCCTGGAGGCATTTAAAATACAAGTAGACATAGCACTTGTTGAGGCAATGGTCTAGTGGATAGAGAGGTTAGGATGAAGGTTGGACTTGATCCTGGAGGTCCTTTCCAACCATAATGATTCGATTCTATGATAGTAACACAAGATTTAGTTGTTCAGAATCTTGTGATTCTATATAGATACCTGTGGATGTATCTGTGGATAACTACTGCCTGGAATTTTCCTTCTCGTGGGATCGCAAAGACTCCCACCAGCTGTGACCTTGGTGGTGGCTGTTTGTAAAACAGTAGAAAGATGTTTTGACTATGGGTGTTGTGACAATCACACAGGGGGTGGCTGGCTTCTTGTCCAATTGTCTGGAGGTTAAAAGGGTATAAAAAGAGCTGTAAATTAATAAATAGAGGCTTCTTGGCATCTACGTGAAGAAAATCGTCTCTTCTCACACTTTCTCCTCCTCCGGCAACTAGCAGATAAGCAACAGATACCCTATATGTCAGAAGCAGAACAAGTAGTTGGAGTGATAGTAAAATAATTCTCCTTCCAAATGACCCTTCAGTAAACCAGTGCTGTGAACTCTTGCTGTGCTGTGTTTTATAGGCCATGAGAAATTTTACTGGGCTTCTTGCCCCTTATGACTGTTGCTCCAAAATCAAGTGACAACTCCATGTGGCATTCAGAAATGTATGTCCCAGTTCTTGCCAGTCCCAGGAGCTGGTGCCATAGTTGAAACAGTCCCATAACTGTTCTGATGGTCATATTTACACTGATATGTGCATCACATTGAACCAGAACATGCTGTTTCACCCCAGAATATGCCACATTTGCTGCAGTCTGTGGTGTTTGGCTCCTGTTGCCAGCTGTTTAACACACAGGTGGAATCACAGGTGAAAGTGTGACACACAACAGTATTTGGATCCAAGCTGCATATGCTTTGGGGTTCTGGGTCCTGGGATAAATAAAATTGGAAAGGAGTGCTCAGGATGTTTGAGAGAGAAATAAAAAACAGCACACTACTGTTTCCTTCAATTCTTATGGGGTTTTTGGTGTTTATCTAAAGTTTATGAATGCAGATGATGTGGTGAAAAGCCTGCATGGTTATATACCCTGGAAAATGTTGGCTGACCTACTGACTGAATGTTCAAAATTCACACACGAATTTGTGATTCAGATAATTGCAGCATGTACTTTAAATAACTTGTGTTGCTGAAGGCAACAAGAAACCAACTACACTAAAAAGAAAAACAACCAAAAAACTCTTCACACATTCTTTTCCTGTTCATCTAAGTAGACAGAGATTTTTGTGGCATAAGAATACATGACTGGTGTACATAAATTTTGCTAAACCATTACAAAACAACCAAGCTGTTTTACCATCATTTTATACTTTGAAATTTATCACTTCGCTGTACTTTATTTTTTCAAAAGCTATTTTATATGAACATTTGGCTAATCATAAGTGTTACTTGAACAGCTGTCATGAAGAAAACTGCAATCTCTGAGAAAGCAGCATTTATATTTGCAAAGCATATCTGAGAAAAAGTCAAGTTGTATCTGATTTTGGGGAATACTGTTGAATTGCACATTTTGCTTGTAATCATAGAGCACTTTATAGAATCCAGATGATTAGGAGGACTGTCTTAATGTGTCAATTGCGTTATGCTTTCAGACTAAGGAAAGGCTGTGGGGCCGGCTGTAATAGCGGTGGAAATATTGAAGATTCAGATGCTGGAGGTGGAGCTTCTTGTACAAGTAACAATGCAACAATCAATGAGTCCCAGAGCAGCACGTCACAAGGAGGAGGGAATGCTCCAGGGCAGGGACCTGGAGCAGTACAGCACCCTCCTGTGGCAGCTCATCCCACAGCTCTTCCTGCAACTCATCCACCAACTCATCCCTCCACTCTGGGTAAAGCTAAAATTAAACAAAGCAATAGTTTTGTATAAGTGCAATCCTAAAGGGTACTTGTGGCTATAAGATCGCTGGATCAGGCCTAAATTAAAAAGGGGAAAAAAAAAAAAAGTGACAGTTACGTAGGGCTAACACATGCTGGATTCATTTCAAACTATCCTGGGTTTTTTATGCAATACAAGCTTCCCAGAGACCTCAGCCATAGGGGTATAACCGTGCTGGCAAAATAGCTGAAATAACTTCTAGCACATCTCTCCAGACTGGATCTTTTCACTTCTTTCGTCTTTATCTGCAAATGCCAAATTTGTCTTTATGAATCTCTTGTTATTTACACAGTGGAATGGATTCTCTATTTCCATAGTATTTGTATCTCAGTCCTATCTTGAGAGTCTCTATTGATCTGTAATTGATAATCAGTGAAGCTGAGAAAAAGCTTTCCAAACACTGTCTTTACTCATGAAAAATATAAAATTAATTAAACTACATTAATTTTGTACATTTCTACAAGTACTTATATAGGAAAAGCAATTACATTCATGCGTATACGTAGTAATTCTTTTTTTTAAGTCACTTAAGTGTACTAAGTTTTTCAGAACTTGTTACAGCAAAAGCTGGTTTTTTTAAGAAGTTTTCTGACTTGTTCATTGAACATCCAGTTAAGCAAATTAAGAAAGAATATTTAGAATTTTGAAACATGAATGTTTCCTTAAGTATGGGAAACTTAAGTGTTAAGTTTTAAATTGTTAATGCAGGAAGCACAAGTCTGAAGCATTTTTCTATCTACTTGTCTTGCGGGATTGTGAATTAAACAGAATGTGAAAATCCGAGATAAAATAAATGTATTTAAACACTTTGCTATATGAAATGCAACAGAGGTCTTCTGTGTCACAGCTGTTTCAGCTGTTGGTCAGACCCACCTGTTTTTTATCCAAACACTAAAACATTAGTATGTTGGCAATCTAATGTGTGCTGGAGGCTTTACCAAACTCTTCTGATTATGTATCTCTTACTTTTAGGCACCAGTCACAGCTCTCACTCTGTGCAGTCCAGCCTTGTCAGACTTTCCCCCGCCCGTGCTTCGGTAGCTAGCCATTCATCTTATTGCTACGGCAGTCGTCATTCATCTCTTCGCACATCCACAACGGGCTTTGTGCCTTGCCGGCGCTCTTCCACCAGTCAGATATCCCTTCGAAACCTCCCATCATCCATCCAGTCCCGCCTCTCTATGGTCAACCAAATGGAACCTACTGGCCAGACTGGGGTCAGCCTGCAGCATGGACTGCCCTCTTCTAGCAGCTCCAGCCAAAGCATCCCAGCCTGTAAACAGCATGCCCTTGTGGGCTTTCTAGGGACAGAAGGAGGGAGCAATGCAACTGACTCTCAGTCAGGTGGTAATGCAAGCCCTGCAAATCAAATGCAAGCCAAAAAGGATGACGTTATTTACAGAATCCAGGTGAATAGTTCAGAAGAACAGGTTGCTACTGTGTCCTTTTGTTAGTGTTACCTTGTATGTTGTTGAAATCACTACTTTTAAATACACAGTCTGGAATGTCTCAGCAATACAACTGTTGTGCAGTTATGTGGAGAAATAATGTAAGAAAAAGGTTTTCTGGACAATCAGCCTTCCTGCATGCTTAGGTGTGTGTCCCTGTTTACACAACTTGTATGTTTTGCTGCAGAGAATGTAAGCTGAACTCTGTTCTGCTTCATACTTTATTTGCCTTTATTAATTTATTCAACATGTAAAACTAAACAACTTCATTTGCAGGGCAGAAAGCAACTAGCTTTTTTCATTTAAATCGAGTAGGTGTTCTACAAAAGTGTAAAAAAAATATCACTTTCATGTGTGTTTATTCATTTTCATATGTATTTATTCTTTGTTTATTGCCACAACTGTGTGGGTTTACTGAGCAGCAAATGATACACCATTGACTAAGGTAATCATGGCAGCCTTACTTGTTGTCTGGAAATCCAAAACTTTATATTCTTGCTCTTCTGGCTTTTATTATACCCACATAACATGACTGTGGAAGTATACTATTGGGAAGCATCAAGAAGTGTATTTAATAGCATAGATCATACCAAACATGATTTCATTGCTGATAACACCTCATTTTAGTGCAATCCTTAGTTCACTGCATCGTAGGCGGCAAAGTTGACTAATTTTGCAGGTCTATATGGAGTAGCTTTTGTTTGCAGGCAGGGGCCTTTCTATAAAAATACTCAATTCCTCTAAGTGAAGAGGATAGAGGGAAAGTTGACATGGGTAGTGGAAATTACATAGTTTTCTCTGTCCTTAAATAGAAGTTTCAGGAGTTTTCTCCTGCTGCCCCTGTGGAAAATCAAGTTTACTTCAAAAACATGGGGTGGGTCTCTACTAACCGTGTGAGTAGTAGATAAATAGTTCTTCAGCGTAACACTAAGTATTCCAAGACCATATTTATTTAAATACTTCATAAAAAGTGATGAACCAGTTACCAGTTTTGACAGCTGATCATCACTTAACTCTTCCCTGCTACTGGACCTGCCACTAATGCTCCTCAGACCCTGCCATGAGCCAGTATAACTGAAAGAAGGGGTGGGAAAGCAACCAGATCTGCTACTTCAGACCGCAGTGAACTGGTATACTATCACCTGTGTCTGAAACCACAGCCCAATTTACAAATTCTGTGTTCCTCGGGCTTTTTCCTAGCCCAGAGCTTGAGTTTCCAACATTGACATTAGTCATAAATTGATTTATATGGGTTAAAGTTAGTTCTTTGGAAATACACAAAAGGTTACAATTTATCTGTTTCTTTTAAATTTTGGCTGAGCTAACAGTCAAAACTCAATTCCTACTTATAGTTAATGGATCCCAGTCAAGTACTGGAAGGGATCAACGTGTCAAAAAGGAAAGAGCTGCAGTGGCCAGATGAGATGATACGGCTAAAAGCTGGAAGAAACAGCTGGAAAGACTGGAGTCCTCAGGAAGGCATGGAAGGCCATGTAAGTTTTACTTAAAAGTTGACAAGATAGTATTTGAAAGGCAGTGTCCTGATTCTATGGTAGTCTGCTTAAATGTCAAGTCTAAAGATATAGGCAGTAAGTTGTATCAGCAGCTTTCCTGCAAGTCATTTTTGCTGTTGACTCCTAAACTAAAGCAGAGGGACATTTATGCAGCTGTATCCAAAAGATGCAAGATGATGATTCAGATGTTGACAATCACCACTCCTTCCTTGCCTTCTTCCAACTCTTGTCATGAACCCTCAAGCATTATGCTTCTTTTTACAATCTTCATTTTCCTTTTCATAAACTGTCAATCCTTGAGCAAATACAGAAGGTCAATTTGCTAAGGAGTCCCTAATGGAATAGTTAACAGTAATTAGTTCTGAATTATTCTAATGAAAAGAGAACTAAGTAAGATTGTCTTCAGATGTCTTTTTATTGTACAATAGGTATTTGATACGTGTTTCCTTGAAGAAGGAAATCTGTAACTAAAAGTTGCAAAAGTCTACTTACTATGTTAGTTGGAAAACTTGTCTTCCAGTTGAGGGTCTCTTTAGGAATACAGCTCTACCTTTGAGGCTTTTTTTTTTTTTTTTTTTTTACTGAGACATACATTATTTTGACCCTTGTGTCTAAAGATACTCCAGTGAGTATTTTTCAGTGATAAATAGTAAAAGGAAAGAGTCACTGTCATTGGTTCATCAGTACAATTGTATTTGCATTTGGAATGTGTCAGTCCTGACAATTTATAAGGCTTTGCTCTGATTCTTTACCTCAATTGGAGATGTTATTTATAAATTGGATTCAGGGACTGGATTTTGCTGTCTGATAGGCTGCACCCACATCAGTGTACATGTATGTGAAAACTTCAGGTAAGAAATGTCAATATGCTGATAAGACGGTGTATGCCAGATCTCCCTTGCTGTTTTATGTGAAGGAAGGGCTAAGGAAATAAATTCTATCTACAAATAATTGTATCATAGTTGATGCTCCATTCCTAAGATAATAGTGTTATCTTGTAGGTAACCTCTAGGTGTAGGTTGTTATTATAACCATCCTTAGTTTACATGGTATACTTCTGGAATTTCCTTGTTAGCTGTTGTGGAACAAGAATGTTGTAAACATGGTGAATGCAAAGGATTATATCAAAACATCCTATTGTCTGGAAAATGTTTTTTAGGACTTCAAGAGTGTGTTTTTGTAAATTGCAAGGTGAAGAAATGTCTGGATGATGTTACAGAAAGATTTAGAATGAGGATTTGAAGGTCAGAGTAAGCTATTGTTCTGAAATCTTCTCAATCTATTTTTAGTGCTGCATACTGGCAGGTTAGTTTGTTTGTTTGTTCTTTTAGAAGAGCATCTTTTAAACTAAGAAGAAAGCACCAAATTACCCTGTGTGATTAGGAGGAGGGGATTTAACTTGGTGACATAGTTTCTGCTGCCTGTGGTTAAAGATCCCAGTACCAGTAAAGCTATTAGTATCAGTAAAGCTATGAGGATAGAGCAGCGTAACCTTTCTGAGCCTGAGGCCATGGTCCTTCCTGCAGACAGGCAGAAGTGATTCTTACCTGCTGAAATGAGGCTCTGGCTGCTAAACTGCTTGATGAACAGCATGTCAGTGTTCTTAGTGTGAAGTTCAACACTTGGTTTTTTAAAACTTTTCCACTACATAGCAAAAATGTCTCTCTCGAATTTTGCTGTTTATTTTGCTGACTATACAATACAGTGTATCTAAGGCACAAAGATAGTATAGTGATTCTTCAAGGAAATGAAAATTAGCAATCTTTGTATTGTAGCTACTTTTTTCCAGGACTTGCAGCTTAAGCTGAGCTCTACATTATCTTTCTATGATACCTGGCATGGTCATGTAGAAGAACCCTTTTATCCCCAGGAATTTCTTATCTCTTGACTTTCTAGTCACATAAAACTGATAAAATGCAAAATTATTAATCAAATAAAGCATCAAATTAACACCAGTCACAATAGAAGAGATGGTAGAACTGGAGGAGGGGGTAGCTGCACTAAGATATGTGTGTATGACTCACAGGCTTTAAGGAGCCACAATATTGATGCCTTTGGAGCCAGTCCTTAGCTATCTCAAAGGCATCCATTTTAAGCTGGACAATGAGGACATATTACTTGGACTTTATTGGGAAATGTTTTATGTGACCAGCGATGGAATATTAATGGCCTCACTCCATAGAGCAACAGAAAAAGTGTATTTGGACAGGCTTTGAAGTCAGACTTCAACAGACTGCTTAAATATAATGTTGCATCAAACAAAGGGAACTAAAGATGCCTTGCTTCTCTGGTTGAAATGCATCCTCAGAGATGCAGTGTAGATCTTGTGTAGTGGACAAAGCTGCATCTCTTTTACTCAGTGTCAGAGAAATTGACAACTGTCAGCTGAGTATAAAGACAATTAAGGTGTCTCTTGGATTTGATCTTGGAAGATGTAGATTATTTGTGGTTTTCTGTCCTTTTTTTTTTTTTTTTCCCCCCCCAGCCATATCTTTAGGACTTTTGAAAACTGTCTTGGATTTAGGGTAAACATTATTTTCTTTTTACCTGATCTTGTCTTGAATTTAGGGTTCTTTTCCCACAACTGCAAAATTTGAAATAATTCTATTTCTATGGAGCTCACTATATATTTAATGTTACTGGAGCATCCTTGTTCCTTTGGGGCACCCAGAAGTTAAGGGTATATTTTTATGGCAGCACATAGGCAGGGACATACAAGGGCCTTTTTATGGAAAAGTGACCTTCTGATGGTCAACAGCAGGTGGGATCCTTGGAAGCAGCAGGTGAATTCTGTAGATCCGAGGGAGTATGCAAAAGTAGATTGTGGCAATGTTTCTGAAATCCTTGTTTGTAATGGGTTTTGGTTTTTTTTTTCATTTGAAGGTATTTCTTAATAATTTAAAAGATCAGCCTTGAATTCACAATGGGCATAGAACAAAATCAGAGCAATGGTTTTGACTTAGAGGAGACAGTAGTTTACACCTAACTCCTGAGCAACTGCAGTTCTGTGCCATTGTGTGCTTGCTGCGCAAAACTGAGCTGTTTTAAGACTATTACAGTTATAATATCAAAATATCCCAGATCTGTACATGTACTTTTTTCAATTGTTACTCACTTTGCATGAGATGTTTGGTGCTGAGTTAGGTCAAACTGTTTGTTCCTGATTAAATTCAGATCCCAGGCTGGCTGTTCTCAGGTAAGCTACAATTGTCCATTCAATGACTGGCTTACCTGTGGGTATACTGTCTCTGAAAAGTGAGCAGCTCAGTCACTATAGTACTTAACCAGGCAAAAGAAGCAATAATGTAAGGGTTTTTAATAATCAGCCACAACTTTGATATGGTAACTTTCCCTATGGAACTTATGTTTTATTATACTTTATTTTGCTTCCTTAGGTGATTCACCGCTGGGTGCCTTGCAGCAGAGATCCAAGTAGTCGGTCCCATATAGATAAAACCATCCTGCTGGTTCAAATTGAAGATAAATATGTTGCTGTTGTTGAAACTGGAGTCCTTGAACTTGGAGCTGAAGTGTAAATCTCAGACTGAAACTTCCCTTTCTCCAATGGTTCAGAAGAGAGAAGGGTCCAGAAGAAACAGCTCCCAGGATATGAAGCTTCGGTCCAGTTGTAGGAAAGGACTTGAAACACATTTGTCTAAGTCCCTTTCCCCAAATAAACAAGTGTAAAACTTTTTTTTTTTTAAGTTGTTAGCTGCTGAAGAAACATTTGCATGAAGGATAGATTTGTTGAGACATATCTTTTTGTTTATAAATTTTGTTTATGCATTGTGTAATGCTTTAAATCAACAAACTTTTCAGTTCTAAGATCAGAGCACCTCATATTTTTCTAATTGTTTTGCCAAAAATTGTCATGTCTTGTCACAGAGCGTGTGGAATTCATCCACCTTATTTTAAAGAAATTGACTACAAACCTTCAGTTTGGTGAAACAGTGTAAGGGTTTCAGGTGTGGCAAGAAGAGACTGAACAGATGTATAGATTCTTATTCCTAGGAGCTAAACATTAATGAGAACTGCACTAATTTTTTTACAGCAATGCACTAAAAACAACCCTGAGATTGCTGAGAACATTTATTTATATATATAAATATAAGTATATAAAATACCATTATTTAAATTGCCTTTGGGATTAATCCCCTCCCTCTCCATATACATGTTGATGGTAAGGGCTGTGCCATGGGTTTGGTTCTATGTTCTGTATTTCGTACAAGTGCATTTGCTGCATCCTCTTCACAATAAATGGTAAAATAACAAATATCTAGAAAAGCACCTGAGTATCCCTGTACTGCATCAGACTCTATTGTGGTGGCAGTGATAACTCAAATCTGTACATATCTAGCTTTAAAATGGACCCTGATAGACTACCTTTCATCTGTCCTCCCTTTGCTACCATGGCTACTTGGCTTCTTTACACCCAGAGCTGGCTATTTGTTTCTTTGGCTCTTCTCTGGCACAGACTGTTGTTTGAGTTTTGTAGGGGGAGGTGCAGGTTACTTTGTGGATGCTTGAAGGGTTGTTATGGTTTTGGTTTTTATTGCATCCAATTTAAAATGGAAAAAAAAAGTCCAGCAACAAGAAAACCCCAAAAAATGAAAACAAACCAATAAAAACTTGATGTCTTGAAGAGCTTTTATAGAAGGCACAGCCCTAAAATTGTATCACTTCTACCACCTTGCCTTTTCTTTCCCTTTAGTCTTCATTATTTTCTCTTACTTGAATTTTATTTTCTGTGATTATATAATCTATGTAAGTGTAATTTGAGTATTTATAAATGTGAAGTTGAATTATTCATGTGTTACATATCCTAGGTTTTACTGTATATTTTTAAGGGTGTATTCAGGGAAACAAGTAACTCAGAACTATCATGGGAATGTGAGAGGGAAACTGGTTTGTTCTTCACTTGCAGTTCCTATGACTCACTTCTCTTAATCCATAAGAAAAATAGTGTACCTGTTGTCATTGTTTCCTGTTTCTGACCTGTAATTATGTAGGACTCTGTGAGGAAACTGCACACAGTCCTAGCTTTTGGGAGCAGCCATCTTCCCAGTCACCTCTGCTTCTATACATGTAACTTAACCAGAGATGCTTCTGATATATCACAGAGGTTATTGTGATTATTTCTCTGACATCAGAAAAACCCTGTCTGTCATGTACCTAATGTAAGAGTGAAATTACACGGGATGTGGAAAAAAAAACCACAGGAAGAAACAACTACCTAAGAGTTAGTTGATATTCCAGCTGAAGTCATTGTATGCCATCTAGCTATGAAAGGGTAAGTGTGTACATGGTAGCTGGTCAATTCTAGCTACTGTTCCCAGTGAATTATACTGGGACCTTGCATACATCATACACTGTGCAAACTAGTACTGGAAGTATTGTGCATCCTGCAGTTGCACGTATTTGGTTTCTGCATAAGCAGTCCTATTTAATCTTGGTGTAAAATGCACAGTTCTGGATCTGCCACCATCAAAATGATTTTGTTGTTCCACATAGTTTATCATCTGTGCACACTATAGTGTAGCTGAATTAATCTCCTGCATGAGAAGAATTTTGAATTGAATGTGTTTTAGTTAAGGTTTTATTCTGTGTCTTTCCCTTCAGGTAATTACAGGGTTTCCTGTACCACTCAGAATATTGCTTCATTTTATAAAGAGAAATTTGTTTGAAAATAGACTCCCCTTTGATACTAGTTCCACAAGTTTGTTGTTTTTTTCTTGTACTGAAGCTTTGAGGTAAACAAATGACTGAAAACCAAAATAGATTACATAATTCTAAAAAAAAAAAACAAACAAACCAAAAACAAACCCAAAGAACAACAACAAACCCTACAAACCTGAAGGAAGCAACTTTCAGTATATTAACCCTGGCTCTGAACAATCTCTCACTCTCTTCAGTGCAAAAATAAAGACTGTATTTTGTAGATATGATAGGAATTAATGGCTTGTTAACATCAAAATTATAGAGAACATGTAACTGCCTGGAATTAGGTCAGCAAACAGCAGATGGGTAAAAAGAAAGGATATGTTTAAGGGGCAAAGAGAATTGATGGATCTTTCAGTTTGTTTGTTTTTAAACTTAAGCGTTTAGGTGTGTTGCCTTCAGGATTTGGGTTTTAATGTGGCCACCTTTCAGATATTCAGCAAATGCTTGTTGGGAAGCTGTTCCCATAGTGCTCATACCTATCCTAGATCTGCTCAAGAAAAGCCATCTAGTTTAAATTTCACTCATAAGGCTTTCAAAAATTAACTTCTTTTTCCTGCAATCAGACCTCTTTAAGATTAAAACATTATTTTGTGTTGTTTTGTGCAATGTTTGTCTTAGTTTCCAACATGCAAGTGACAAAACTGTGTTTGTTTTCTTCTAACTCCCCAAAGGATAGACACCTCTGTTCCAGGTGGAGATCACTTAATTGTTTGTTTTCTGTTCTCTGGCCTTTGTTGTGACATACAGTATTTTTCTCTTAATGTGAGTATGTAAGAGATTGGTATTCTTAAAGTAGTCCTGTCAGTACAGATTGAGTGCAGCATATAGAGCAGATTAGTTTTTTTAGATGTTTCTGAGCTTTCATGCAAACCTGTCATGGATGAGTGCTTTAACTCTGTGTGATATTCTCTTGCCGTAAGAACATTCCAGTTGAGTCCTGTTGTTTTAGCTTCCAGGGAGATTCCAAACTATTTTGTTCCTCTTGGATTTCTTTAAAGGTGGTATCTGTGTGTACATACGTGAAGACTTACTGCTCCCTAAACCAAATACTCAGTTGCAGAAAAGTGAAAACCCACTGATCATACTATCTTTGATAAAAATGGCTGCTACTTAGGTTTTTTTCTAAAAACTCTTCCCATTTCATCTCCCTGTGAAATCTTTTAAATTCTTACTAAAAGTCTAAGTTGGTATGTGACACCACTGAAGACACCCAGACGTGTGTGCCACTTGCACTTGTGTGATACTTGTGATGAATTCTGGGGATCTCTTGTGATGGAGCATTTATGAGGTGATTTCAGAGTTAGGGGGGGAGAGAGCAAGAGGGAAGATGACAATAATGATTTTTTCAAGGCAGTTGCATTTGGTGAAGTGGTCCTACAGCCACTTCTCATGGGACATTTAATTTGTTTGTGTGGTGTTCTCAATTTTCTGATCAGTTGTGTAGTTCATCACCAGAAACTCCTTGCTCCAGCCTGTTTCCAACCACTTCAGGAACTGAAGAACTCTTCTGAGGAGCCTAGATGATGGGTGAGGTAAAAGATGGAAAACATGTTGCACAGGTCTGTCCCCTTGGTTGTTTGACAAGTGGCCATAAAGCTTGGTCTGGACTGTGGTGTGAGGGGTAAGGAGGGAGGAGAGATGCCTTACAGTTAGATTCAAGATCAGATTGTTTCTCTGGTAATGCACACAACACCCCACAACCTAGGACTGTAGATCCCAGGGCAATGCTTTAAACATCTTTTTCAATTACAAAACTCTCCATTCACAAAGCAGAGCAGAATCAAACTACATTCCTTGACATTAACAATATTCAGATATTATTCAACTTATATTGGATTTGGGGTTATACCACCACAGGTTTTATGTACTTAATTTTACTAAGGAATTTTATACCTATTATATAGGCATCTATTAGTTTATTGTCTGGCTTGCTATTAAAAAAATGGGTATGTAACACCTTGGTGTATAGTAAAGCATGTGGCTTGTTTCACCCCAGCATGATATGCATATTTCCAAAAAGGTGATTAAGATGGCTGCCCCAAAAGATTTCAGGAGTATACATGCACCACTCAGTCACAAATGTCTGAATATGAGCAATTTTTATGACTTCTGATATGTACAGTTGGAAGAGAAAATTCCAGTACACCTAGTCCACAGCTCTGAAAGCTGGCGATCAAATAGCTGGATGTATATTACCTTGTTTCACAGATGCCCACAAAAGCTTGACAATAAGCTGCTGATTAGGAAATGGAGGGAGAGGGGAGCAAGGCATAAATGAGAGGATGACTGGTTTTTTTAATAGACGATGGAAGTTATATATATATTGCCTCTACCAGCTGATACCTTGCCAGGGATAGGGATATATGTACCTGCGTGTCTGTGAGCGTGTATGTGTCTGCGTGTGTTACTGGAAACAGCCTGTAAATATTGTAGCTGTTTAAAATGGGAAAGGCAGAGGGGGGTTTTTTTGTTGTTGTTGTTGTTTGGGGTTTGGTTTTTTGGGGTGTTTTTTTTTTTTTTTTTGCAATGTGTTGCAGCAAAAGGACAGTATTGACAGTGGAGAAACACTGAGAAATAAAAAACCTTTTTTCACTTGTTGTCATTTCTTGTGCTATTATATTCTCTGAAGATGTCATTCTCACAAATTTCCTGTAATGACTGTTTTAAGTTAAATCACCTTTTAATGAAGGATTCTTTTATTTTAAAGTCATTTCCCTTGTGTAGCTGTACTAGTAGAAAGGAGAACCTCAGCTATTCTTATTTTATTGACAGCATCCTACATATTTTCATGTTTTTACATAAATACGAGTGCCATGTGTCCTACAGTAAAAAATGTTTCTCTTGTCTCTGTTCAAGCATTTGCTGTGTTTAGCAGATTTCCTTACTCTTCCTGAGCCTAGACCACTATTGTACTGTCTTTAGGCTCAGTAGTTTTCCATTCTTTGTACTTTGCAGAGAAATATTTTATCTAGTGTGGGTTAATCAGTGATTTCTAACTTTCTGCCATCCTTGATCTATCTGATGGCCTGTCCTGATGAAAGTCACACTTAAATGAAGAACGTGTCAATGCTGTGAGACTACACTGCTGCAAAGAGTTGCAACTTCATCTTGTTCCTTGGACTTAAAAGTGATTTTTTCAAATGTAAATCAAATAATCAAAACATCTTCTGGAGCTTGATTCTATCTGCCTGTACTAGACAGGGTGACTTGACCAACAGCTTCTTCTGGCCTTAGTGTCTGAATGAGAAAAAGAATACAAACATAAGTGTTCTTAAGGACTTCTTTTTAAGCAAAGTTTTCACATCTCATTGAAAACATGAAAAGGGATTTAGCTGATGTGCCTACAACAAGCAGGTAGCATTCCATCTGTTTTAAACAGTGACAGTATCAAAAAAAGGATACAAGCAGCCTTTCCAGTGTGCTGTAGGAGTGACAAAGGAGAACATGGATTGTTGCTGTAGCCCAGTGTTTCTTGTTGGCCTGAGGACTGCAACTGGCATGAAATGGAGGGACTGGAACCAGTGAGTGGCCAGAATGCTTGTCTACCAGTTTAGTTCTGCCTGGGAGGAGTCCAGTTCACATGGTCCCTGGCCATGTACCTGTGTGAGCCCATGTCTGGGAATTGGGAATAAGATGTTTGCTTCAAAAATACACTGTTCCTGTGACATAAACCATGAAAAGTCTGTGTGAGTGCAATGCCTGTCACATGGTTTCCTTGTACTGACAAACATGCTCTTGTATCATGGTTTTAATTGGCCTTTTTCTGAAAAGTAATTCTTGTATAGAAAGTTCATACAGCAGTTTCAGCAGAACATTACCGCACTTGCTTTTGAGAATCTCTTCAGAGAGTTTTCACTTTTGGTTGGATCAGTCTAAATGAATTTCACTGTACTCCTCAGTGTTTTGTTGATTATTGTTCCTTGCTTCATTTTTCTGTTGTTTTGGTATTGGTTCATTGTTTTTTTTGTAGGGTTTTTCTCTTCTAGTTACCTGTACAGAACACCTTGTCCCTTCAGACCACTAACAGGATCTAGGCCTGATGCTGCAGGGTACCAAAAGTTATTCAGACAAGAGCTCTCACAGTTAAACTGCATAAGGCTTTTCTTTCCCTCCTTTTCCTAGCAGATTAGTCTTCCAGGCTTTGCTCTGGGAACAGAGAAAGCACCAAGATAATGCTGTGCTTGTAGAGAAGGGAACGCTTTGGTTGGATGGACACCTTTGTTTCTTTTCACTTTCCCTTTCTGCCTTTATTATACATTAGTAACGGCCACTGATTCTATGATTCTAAGTCAGGATGGTTTGGGCAGCCTTGGGCTTGGCAAATGAGTGTTCAGAGCTGGCTCAGGACCGAGTCCCTTTTTGAAGCGTTGCTGATGCGGGCGGCCAGCAGGGGGCGCCAGGAGCCCGCCCGGCGCCGCCGCTGTCCGGCAGCGCGGGGGAGGGAACGGCACGAGTCGCCTCGCGGGTCCCGCATCCGGCCTGTCCCTCCTCCTCCTCAGCTGGGGCTGAGGGTGGCAGTCCGGGGAAGAAGCGGCGGGAGCGGGCTCGGAGCTGCCTTTTTGAGGGCTCCGGCATCACAGTTTTTCCACATTTCTGCCGGGGAGAGGACGCGGGGAAAAACACAATGTCCGTGATTGCAGAGCGCTGGGTTTTAAATCCCCACCTGTCTTTCTGCTGGCTCATCTCTTCTAGTCAGCCTTTGGGGCTGGCTGGGATTTCTTTTTTTCAACGATGCTATTTTAGTCTCTCGTCCCCGTCCCAAGCATGCAGATGTTTCTGCTAAGCTAAGCGGCAAAGGCGAGGGCAGCGCTGACACGCGATGGGTTAGAGCTGAACGTCCCGCAGTCCCGCGGGGAGAGGACACTGCAGTCCTACCTCGTAGGGGACCTGTCCCTGCTGTCTTCCCACTCCAGCAGCCCTGCCCGGGGAACGTGCTAAGGGGCAGGGCCACAACTCCTGCAGCGAGAGCAGAGGCTGAACGCTTCATTGTGGGATCCTCCAGCCTGAGCTACCTCAGACCTTGCTGGACACCTCCTTTTAATATGGATGATCCTCCCACACCCATCAATGAAAGCTGATGAGAAAGTATTCGTGGGAGCAGAGTAATTCACATCCCTACAGCAACACGACCAGCATTGCCTGTGAGTTTGGGCACGGAACATCACTGCTCTCCATCCCATACCCAGCACCCCAGAGATACCAATGTACTGAGGCTGGCTCCAGATCTGCATTGGCCAGGTAATCTGATAGCAATACAACGTCTGCCTGACCACTGTCACAGCCCTGGTGTGAGCCTGGGATGTTTTTCTAGAAGCCTTTTTCCTCTATGGTCTCTGCTGCTGGCTGGCTTGGCTCCGATCTGTGTTCTTTTCTTTGTGGACTAGGGCAGGGACGAAATTAGTTTGATTGTTTGATTTGGAGTTTCTTGGCGTTGTTTTATAACATGCTTTCAGATGTCAGAAAGAAAGGAAGACAACCAACCAATAATTTTCTTTGACTGCCAATGATGTGTGGCTAGGGAACAAAGTAGAAGAGAGGAGCCAACACCACGAAAAAGGAAGACAAATATACAGGGGAAAGGAGGTGAGGGAAGAGAAAGATCACCTTAATCTTTCTAGAAGCTGGAATAGATGAAGTGGGCAGCTCCAATATAATTTCCCAGCCTTTTTCTGGTAACTCCCGTGTGTTTAAGTGAACCAGAAGTGAATTCCTTAAAAGTTCTAAACAATTTTGATCACAATTCTGATCTAGCAAACAGCAGTCTTGGGAACTACTAAAAGGGTCATAATAGGCCACTTTCTTTACTTGCTGTTTTATATATATTATGGTGTATTATCATTCTCCTGCAAAATTGTGGATTAAACCTCAGTTTGAAAGTAGTGTACCTGTTCCTCTGTGATGCTGAGAATTAAATGGCTGCTGTTTCCACATGCAGTTCTTGGAAATGCTCAGCTAACTTCTGCAACCCAGCCATATGTCTCTACTGCAGTTGCTCAGAATGCAGACTGATGAGGATCTGAGTGGCCCCTGCTGCTTCTTTGAAGCCCCCATCTTTTCCACATGTGTGGCAGGTCTCAGGATGGTGTGGAGAGATGGACTGTGAACCTGCATGGAGTTTAATAAGTCTTTTTTACTTTGGCTGTGGAAAGAAATCTTTGGGACCTGGGTCCTCATTAATCTCTCCTGCAAACCTACGTGATTCATCTGATGTGGGTGACAGAAAACACAGGAGATTGTCAACAGTAAGTTAGCACTGTCTTTATAGAAAACAATTTCCTCCTTTCTCAGTGGAGCGTATTTTACACCTCCTGGCAGTGGCTGCCAGGGACAAGGAGGGCGTGGTGGTGCTCCCCAGCAACAGAAACCATTTCAGGCCTCCTCCTTTTTTCTCTGTGAGAACATGAGAGGTTTGGAAGGCACTATCTTCCTCTCCCATGCACTGTAACTGCCACAACACATTAACTTTTTTTCTTTCTTACATGCTTTGTATTTATCGGCACTTTGAGCAATCAACCTGTGATGTTTCCTGGCACTCTGAGAGAGGAGGCATCACTGTTTGCAGTCTCTCTCCTTGCTGGGGCAACCACAAGCCCTGTCATTCAGCCATGCCCAAAGCAAAACCGCTAGCAGCTCATCTCTCTATGTGTTGTAAGACAGCAGCTCTTCCTGGAAAAAGTGACTCCCTGATACAGTAGAGGCAATTACAAACTACAGCTTTCCCTCTTCTTGTCATTTTTCTTGTTTGCTACTAGCAGATTGTTTAGTTCCATCAATGTATGTCATGTACACCTACAGTGACACTAAGGCTGTTTCCTCCCTTGGAGCTGCAAAGAAATAAGCCCAGTGGGATTGACAATAGCAGATTGCCTAGCTCCTTCTAGGCTCTCTGGCCTGGTCCCAGCACAGCTCAGCTGCATTTATTTCTTCCTTCATCAGGATCTATGAGGAGCAAGGTAACCTGCTGCCTGCACCCTGGTTTTAATGCTCCCTGCTCACCTTTGCCTAAGGCTTGGAAACCTCTGGGCTGTAGCTTTCTGCAACTGCCTTTTTGTCACTGATTCTGAGAGAATGATCCCTGAAACTTACTCCTATCTGTGGCCTGGATGATCTGCTTTGTGGGTGCCTTCCCTGATTTAATTAAAAAAGCCTGCATTTTTGAAATGCTTTGTACTTCAAGGAAGGGTAGTTTGTTGCTATCAGGGAAGTACCAATTTAAGGGCTGCTTGCTGCCCTTCAGGGAGCCTAGATGTGCCCCTGGAGCTGCAGCTGTACCCCCCCGACCTCCACCAATGCCTCCTGTTGGCACCAGTTGCTTCCAGGACAAACAACACCAGCCCACCATCACCACAGGGCTGGTGAGGCAGAGAGATGGCAGCCCAAACCACAGTAAGGTCAGCAGCACTGACATATTCAGCAGCACTGAGCCTTCCCCTGTCCCACCCCATAGCTGCATGTGCTGCATCTACTTCCCTGCTGACCGCTCTGCTTGTGCTGCTCACCGAAAGACCTCACAGCTGTGCCTACGAGCCCACTTGCCTGCTGCCAGCTCACACAGAGTCACGGCTCAGGTCTGAGAGTTGATTTTGTTTTCATCACCTCCTTTCTTTTCTTCTTCTTTGTTTTTTCTCCCCAGTGTGGCATGATGCAGAGTACATTAGACCTGAGAAAGCCAGCGCCTGTGAGGAGAGACAGCACTAACATGATATGGAAGGGCTACTGCTTGGGATTTCCAAGTCAAGTGGGCAACCTATGCACAGGGAGGTCTTTGATCTACTGTACAAACTCTCCAGCCTAGGTAAGATTAGCTGCCACCTGGGAGCTTGTGCCTGGAAAACAAACATGCTGGATGGGTACCTGTGTGGGGTAGCATCACAGGATAGTTTAGGCATGAAGGGACTTTTGAAGATCATTTAGCTCTAATCCCATGCCATGGACAGGCATGTCTTTTAATAGACCAGGTTTCTCCAAGCCTTATATAAT
This sequence comes from Corythornis vintsioides, assembly GCA_025447755.1. Lineage (NCBI taxonomy): Eukaryota > Metazoa > Chordata > Aves > Coraciiformes > Alcedinidae > Corythornis > Corythornis vintsioides. The sequence goes on from JAOEGS010003332.1 coordinate 60,193, forward strand.
CTGACCTTGAACAGTTCCGGGGAGGGAGCATCCACAAACTCTCTGGTCAACCTGCTACAGTGTCTTGCCACCCTCACAGTAAATAAATTATTACTAATATCAAACCTAAATGTACCTTTTTTCAGTTTAAAACTATTGCCCTTTCTCCTGTCACTACAGACCCTGGCAAAACATCTTTGTCTTTCTTATAAACACCTTCTGTGTACTAAAGGTGAGGTGACTGCTGGGCAGGAGAAGCTGGGAGCTCCAGCCAGCAGAAACAGAGATTGATGTTAAACAACCACATGTTTCCTGCCCAAGGGGTGATGAGATGAAAGCCCCACACCTATTTGCCTGGGTCTTGCTGCTGCTCTGACTTCACAGTTGCCTGAGATGAGGGTGGAGGTCTTTGGAACCCTGTGTGTGTGCCCAGGGGATTGCCATGAGCCGCTCGCGCTCTCTAAAACCCACTGATGGATAATGAGGAAGGGAAGTGAGCTGTGTAATGAATAATTGGCTCAGAGCACAGTGCTGGCTGCAATTGTAGTTCATCTGTATGTGATGTTATACTGCCCAGCTCCCTAACTCAGTGCCCTTGCTTTACATTGTGGCAAAAGCATTCCCTGAAGGAGACAGCGGTGGTGCTGGCGAGGACACTGGGCTTGGTCATGGGTGTGAAACACTCAGTGTAAATATGGATAGATGTCAAGTCTGGGGGAAACAGTGGTTTTTCCGCTCCTGGGTCAAGCCCAAAAAGTCATGCTTACCCTTCCCCAGGGTCAAGCAGCACTGGGGTAGTGGAGGGAGAGGAGCAACCCCTTGCCTCTCTCATCCCTGGCCACTGCAGCTCCCCTGAGGAGGATGCAGACAGGCCCTCCAGAGCACCCCCTTACCCCTGAAGGCGCCTGTGAAGGGGCTGAACACCATAGCTCTACCCATTGGAGGCCTTGGCATGGGAGTGGCTGGAAAACTGTATGGGGGCTATCCCCCTGGCTGCCAGCTCGAGGTTTAGAGGTATGTCATGACTTACAGCTAAGTTATTCTCTGTTTTATTAAATATTTAGCAGCAACTGTTCAAGCGATTAGTAGTGAATGATAGGAAAAAAAAACCAAACCCAAACTGTACAGATGACTTTTACAGTCAGGTTTGGTGTACCAGTACTCCTACACCCACATTGCTCTCCCAGCGTGAGCCAAATTGCACAGCTTTATGTAACCAGATCTATAAAGAATGCCTTGAAGGATGGTGAAAAAACCTCCCACTCCCTCCTCACCCCCAGCACCTTCTCTCCTCCCCTGGGTGTGGGGGCTGCTCACAGCCTAGCCACCCCACAAAAGCACCAGCAGCCCAAGCACTGTTGCTTGAAGGTGCCCAACTGCCACTCTAGGATGCTCAAGTGATGGCTATGTGCCTAATGGGCATCCAAATACACAAGGTGCATTGTTTCACATCTGTATCCTAGGAGGCTGCTTCTAGCTCTGTGTATGTCACTGCCCGAGGTGTTTTCATGGTCAGGGTTTCATGCACCATAGAAAATATAAACTGGGCAGTGTGCTCAGACTGAGAGCCTTCACTTGCTCGGCTGCAGAAAGGTACTCAGCAGGGTGAGCAACAACTCAGCCTCAGAGCTTGTCTCCAGGCCTTTCAGAGTAGCTCAGGGCAATCCCTGGTTTGCTAAAGAGATACCAGGACACATTATATATAGAGACACACAAAGGATATATATGTACATATATGTACTAGCTTCTGAAGTTAAGGCTGCCTTACAGAGCCATACCCTAGGATGGTTGCAGCAAAGCAGGCACCGCATGAGGACTGATGCAGAAAGTGTGTGGGTTGTGTGAACTGGAAGCTCACAGAAATTCGTAGCTGTAGCTCAGTGTTCCCGCCTGAGCCCAGCTCTGGGATTTGCTACAAGGTGCTTGTATCTGCAGCTGCAATTGTGTTTTCATTTTCATCCTGCAAGTGATTTATAAACAATGCCTGGGGATAAGTGTGGCTTTACTTTCTCTCTCATTCATAAACATGCAGATGTTCACCTTTCCCAACTCTAAACGTTTTCCTCACTGGTTTTAAATGATGCCTGGGAGGATGCAAAGCGTGGCAGTGAAGGGAACTGTGCCTCCATTATGCACATAGTTATGAAGCAGACATGAAAAACACAATTGCTTGAGCAAGAACTGCTTAAAATACAAATTCTGTCTCAGCTAGCAGCTGCTGTACCAGAGGCCAAGGATGCCGTGGGAGAAGGTGTCTGTGCAGAGGTTAAAGCTAAGCAGCAATACACAGGGGCCTGTCTGGCAGTCAAAACTCTGCTGCAATAATGACTTTTGTATCATTTGAATTCTTTCCACCTCCCTTTTCATACCTTCTCATAGGTGAAAATGGTTCACCTTATGGGAGACAAATGTTGTGGGAAGCAATTTCTATATGTATGTTATGCTATAAAGGTTTCCATAATACTGGTGGAGCTGTGAGCTTCAGACTTTCTCCTTTTTTTTTGTGGGGGAGGCAGGGTTTGTGAAACAGTTCACTTAACACCAAGCTAGAAGCCAGTTGAGAAATCAGCCCAGCTCTGCAAGCACTGCCATGCTTAGGGATGCTGCGAATGCAGCCTCACAGTATTGAGTTTTGCAGTTGTTGCCCTTTCCCTTGTAACAGCTGGAGCCACAGCTCTGCAGGGGGATTTTCTGTAGCTGATGCTCTGCATGGGGTTCAGGAGAAAAGCCTTCAGAGTGATAGAAACATTCCATGCACTGGAGTAAGTTCAGTTGCCCTTGATGGGGCTGGAGGCTGGGAAAGGTTTTTCTGTGGGAAATGCCAGACTAGGGGATGGGGATCTGCTTAGGCTGGTTTCACCATGGGAGCAGTGCATCTTAGGAAGCCTTTGCTCTGGACTTCCTTCCCTGTTATCACTGCATCTCATTTTTTCCTTTAATCTCCCTTACTGTCCCCTGCCATACGCTAGATTCAGTGCACAGATCTAGTCTTTCATGCCTGTACAGCTCCTTAGACAATATGGCCTTTGCATGCCTATCAGAACACAATTATTTTAGGGTATCAGAAACTGTTCAGCTCTCCTGAGCACAGTCATAATAGTGTTTAAGTCCTTTTTCTTCAAATGTGAAGGTACTGGTAGTGCAGGCTGTGCTGGTAATGCAGACTAAACCAGTTTATTTCAATATGTATGAGACTTCTTCCTATGCACTATGGGAACCTTCCCAAAGTCAAATATGAAATGAGTCATTACTCCCTTATAAGCCTGCTGCAGACAGTCCCCTTCACTGGCATTAGTTCAGTGCCATCTCCTCGTTATGCCACTTGCAGAGAAATGGCTCTGTGTGTATGTCTGTCTTTCTTCCTCTTGCCCTGCTGCCCCTGACTTTCCATGGTAATTGCTATTCTCCTCTGTTCCCGAAAGTACAGGGAGATCTACAGGAAATTACATTGCTAATTAAGCTATAGAACAGAGTACAGAAACCCTTTAACTATAAATACTCCATTTATGTTAAAAACTACTGACATGTGCCGTCATTGCTGGTTGGAAGCCAACACAGCCAAGGAGGTAAGCAGAAATTCTGGGGAGCTGGCAGCACAGGCAGAGCCCTCTCCAAGGATCTCTGAATGTTGCCCCCAGACTCAAGTCACAGCCATTGCTGCAGCAGGAAATCAGGATCACAAGCAAAAACATAATTCCTCAGCTATTTGGTTTTTCTAAATACAAGCTACATCAAATCACAGATGATGTCCATAAGGTATTTATATAGTGCCATGCTTAAAGCAGCTTTCTAGCAGCAGCGTGGCACATGGTGATGGGCAGAAGCCAAAAGGCTGCTCATGGCTGCTGTGGCAGCACCCCTGGCAAAGGCACGTGCCAGTGCATTAGTTCACTCCAGATCCCACTGGTGTACCCCAGTTACAGACCCACTGCAACAGCTTGGAGCACCAGCCCAGGGCAAAGCCTGCAGCCAGCAGGTGCTCACAGCAGCTCTTTGGTGCTCAGCTCCTCTGCATCTGACACCTGCAGGTCCTGACCAGCAGGCAGGGTTGCAGGGGCCTTTCAGAAGGACAGGTCCTTAGTGTGTGGGACAGATGTCTGGATGGGTCTCATGGGGCCACCAAGATGCTGAAGGGAGTGGAGCATCTCCCTTATGAGGAGAGGCTGAGAGAGCTGGGGCTCTTTAGCCTGGACAAGAGGACACTGAGGGGGGACCTCATCAATGTCTATAAATATGTTAAGGGCGAGTGTAAGGAGAATGGACCCAGACTCTGCTCAATATCATCCAATGACAGGACAAGGAGCAATGGGAGTAAATTGGAGCACAAGAGGTTTAGGGTAAACACAAGGAAAAACTTTTTCATAGTGAGGGTGACAGGGCTCTGGAACAGGCTGCCCAGGGGTGTTGTGGAGTCCCCTTCTCTGGAGACACTCAAACCCCACCTGGATGTGTTCCTGGGTGACTTAGTCTAGGTGATCCTGCTTAGGCAGGAGGGTTGGATTAGATGATCTTCTAGGTCCCTTCCAATCCCTAACATTCTGTGATTCTGTGATTCATTTGTGTCACCAACTCACTGACTGTTCCCTCTGAACACCTACCTTCTGCCTGACACTGCCTTCTGGTTTGGCTGGGACAGAATCACAGGCCAGCCATTAATGACTGTAGGTTGTTAGCAGTTTAGAGTCAGCCAGGGCTGCTGACCCCAGTTGGCTATGAGTGTATCCCAGACCATAAATGTTATGCTCAGTATAAAGGGGCTCCTCCTCTCTATTTTCTTTTTGTTTCTCCTTCAAGAGGCTTGCTCATCACTGTGTTCCTGAGGATACTTCCTGCTGTACATTCGCTGGGCTGAGTATAACTTCACATACTTTATACTGACATTAGTTTTGCTGTTTCGTTAAATCCATTTTCAGTTCAACATGTGTTTCTCCTCTCCTTTTCCCAACACCCTTTCTTCTCTGAGGAGGGGTGATAGAGTGATAGAACAACTGCTGTAGTTCAGGCCTGGATACCAGCTAAATGTAGACATGATGTCATGCCACAATGTGCCTGCATGAATCTGTATTTCACGTTGTCATCTCAGTTCCTGCCTTTAAAATCCTGAATTGCCTGCAGAGGTGTTAAAAACACTTGTTATTTTGTACTGAGGCAAGTGACTGAAGAGGGAGAGCAGGCGCTGGGAATGATGCCTGCAGCTGAGCAACCCAGGCGAGGTTTGCCTTCTGCTGCTGTATCTACAGACTGCATCCAGGCTATGAGTTTTTTCTTTCCAACCATAATAACCAAAACTTTTAAGTCTATGATGGAATTTAAGATTTTCACATTCTTCATAGTCAAGAGATTAAAGAAAAATACCAACAATTCAGAGAGATACAATAAATGTTGAGGCTCAGCAATGCTGCATATGCAGAAAAAAAATTTAATTTCTAAGTCATGGAAATAGGTTAATTCAGCACTTGCAGGAGCTAAACCAGTAACAAAAGTCCTTAAACAGAAAATGCTACTGGTTACTAAAATGCTTCAGGTTAAAATTTTGATCCTCAAAACCTTTGCTGAGATGACAAAGATGAAGTTCTGGCCCATTGACCAGAGCTACTGGAAATGCTGGCAGAGCTCCTTGTCCCTAAAATAGTCCAAGGAGCACGAGATAAATAAACTTAAAGACCCAACTGTTTCTTACACAGAGGGCCACAGCAACCCACTCTCAAATAAGATCTTCCACAATTGGATGCTACTTCAGTTTAGTACATCGTTCTGTTGGACGTAGTTTCTTTTATCATTAAAAAAACCAGGAAGCCTTAGGCTAAAAGCTACATTTAAAAGGACACATTTCCCAAGGGAAGCCCCCAGAATTAAGACATTTACAGAAAGAAAGTTGTGCTTCCCTCCGTAACATTGTCATTCAGTGCCTTTTTGTTATGCTCCTGATGCAATACTTAATTATGTGTCTCTTTTGCATATGTTTCTTGCCTAATGTGCTGGATGTTGTGCAATGAATGAACTGGAATGTTGGACAACCCATCCTGCCCAGTGAATGAGGCAGGTGTCCTGCAGGAAAATAATGCTATAATCAGCTTTTACTGTTATTTGTGTAAGCCAAGAAGCCAGATCAAAGCATTTTGAGCAGATTTCATCTCACCTATGTTTAACACCAAAGGGGAATTTTCACCTTGCAGCTGATGTGTTCTAGAGCTCTCTGCTCCTTTCCCCCTGCCACAGCTCCCAGGTAAGGGGTCCTCTGGCTCCAGGTTTCTGCTCCCCTGGGACTCTGAGGGGTTGCCTCTGCCAGCTCAGGGAGCAGAGCCAGCTCAGAGGGCTGCCAGGGAGGGAGAAGTGGGACTTGGCAGCAAGCTGTTAGATCAGCTCAAGACATAAATAATATCAAACATCCTCTCTAAGGAAGGTCTTTATCCAGCAACTACATTGCCCCAGGAAAACTGCTTTCAAATCTTAATTAACTGCCCAAGCTACAACACACAAACTGACTTCTATACCAAATAAAATCCCTCCAAAATGAACTTCCCAGCTTTCCACATCCTACCCTAAATGAGAGAACTGTTTGCCCTTGGGGTTTCTGTGCACAGCCCTGTTGCAGCAATAGAAACACACAGCAGAAGCTGATGACAAGAAGGCAAACCTGTTCATCAGGGGGTTGTTTCCCACAGGACACTCTCCCTCCCTCCCCAGGAAAGGCACAGCTACAGAAGGCTTGCGAAACCCAAATCTTTGGAGGAAACCCTGTGCCTGTGCTGGATACTGCAGGCTCTGCCTCTTTCCCCTGGTCATGTGAGAGGGACACATTATTTCATCTTCTCCTACACATGGCAGGTACCAAACACCTTTATTTCTTGTGGCTGGTTACCTGATTACCTACTGATGCTCAGAGCTGAGCAGGAGCCTGTAGTCCTGCAGGATCCCTCCCTCTACAGTCAGTGGAGGGAGATAAAAAGAGCAGAGTCATCCTCTTTATCTTCCCCAGGTGCAGGTTAGATGGCTCTGTGCCTGCTGAACCCCACGTGCTTCTGCACATTGCTGCCACAACCCTTTAGTGCTTCTGGAATGTGCCGAAGTAGTCCCTTAATGCAGTGCTGGGATGTACTTCCACCTTTGTACTTGATGGGTTGCAAATAAGCTTTAACAAAGATGAATAGAAGAGGCTGGATGTTCAGTCCCATCCCAGGTTCAATACTGAGGGTGCCTTCACTTTTGGTACAAACATTTCTTGTGATTTGTCTCTTTGAGAAGCTCCCAGTTGTGCTGTGGAGGGATGAACAAGCCCTCGCCAGTCCCATGCAATTCCCTTTCAGTGGACTGAGCTTGTTAACTATTTCCCATCTTTTCTTCGTGTAACTTAGAAAAAATATGTTCTCTTATAAAATCAATAGCAAAAATACTGTTCTTCCTGAGGGTATGGAAACAACCTTCCCAAAGCAAATGCTATGCAGGCTGGCAGAGAAAACCAGGGGATTTCTAATGCAATTGTTAAAGCTTTCTCCTCTCTCTGGACCAGCAAAGCACCATAGCTTAAATCTCAACATGTGATGATCTCTGAGCAGAAAGCATGTCAAGACAAGCAACTTCATTGGTTAGAGCCCTATTCAGCACTCCCAGGAGCGAGTTCAAGGGACCCACCTGCATCCTAACAGCCATCAGTACTGTCAGGTGGGAGTGAAGTTGGTTCCCATGACCATCCACCAACAGCTCCTTCTTTCAGAGACAACACAGCTACAAAGCACACGGTGTAAGTCTAGGCTGAATAGGACTGGATTTGACATGTAGGGCATGCACTGAAACAGCACCTTTTTAATGACACAGAGACTCTTCATTTAAAAAAAAAAAAAAATCACCATAATAATTCTTTAAGGATTCATTAAGAATTAAGCTTCATTAAGAGTCCAGGAGGCACACACTAGGAGAAAGAAGTATGGCAATGCAGAAAACTGTTAGTTAGTCTCTGCAAAACTTTCAGATTAATGTATAACAGCATAACTATGCTGTATCAGCTGTATAAGCTATGCTATAACTTGGTGCACATGCTTATATACCTGCATGTGTGCACATATAGCATAAGGTGCATATAGTGGAAGGCAGAGACTAGAATAAATGTTCTGCTTGTGTTTGAGAGTACTGGTGTCATTCTTCTAATGGAGGAAGTTGTATTCAGGTTTTTAAATTATGTACATTTTGTTAAAAATTTAAAACTAAATACCACATCTAATTCCTTATGGCTATTAAGCTTTATAAAGCTAACTCAAACATGATGTAAGCATAATGCAAGCTGTACAACAAAAGAATGAGGACCCCTGACCAAAGGAATAAGGACTCCTGTTCCCTCAGACTGGGTTGAAGATGAAAATTACACAAGCATACATGTTTCATCTGATGGAAAGCATAAGCATACTCAAATGGCTTTGATCAAGGTATGTGGAAGGAAAAAAAAGAGTTTTTATCTTTGTTGTCATGCTTTGTAATAAAGTATCAACAAGAAAAAACAGAGGCTATTTTGCCATGTCGGGTACCCGTATCTTTAATGAGTAGGTCTGTACGTCTCGTCTGTTAGTCTGACTGTGAGTTTTTTCTCCCCCTTGCTCCAAGGTGACAAGTAGTTTGGAATGCTGGGCAAATGTCTCCATGCAGATAAATGCTGAAGGTGGCATTCCACAGCTGTTCTCTCCTGAGAGCTGAGGTTGGGAAGTGCTGATTTATTTCCACCTATGAAATTCCTGAGTTTTGTACTTGAGATTGCTTTGTCTCACCACTACCTGGAGTAGTTATGCCACTTGTGAGTTAGACAATGATGAAACCACATGTACCCATGGACTTTGCACCTAGAAACACACAAAAATCCTATCAAATGCCCAAAAGAACAGCTTGTCAGGCTGAATATTCAATCCTGGTCTCTTAGAGAGGTAGTGTCATGAAGGACAGGATGGTAACAGTGCATGTGAGGTTGGATCAAACGCCACTGCCACTTTCTCAGATATAATAGGTGTTTATATGTGTTAATACTAAAAGAAAAGGAAAGGAAAGCCTTAGGCCATTAATCTGGGATAGGATGTGGCACAGCTAGATAGGGAAGGGTGGTAACATACTGGCATAATTTATGCCCTAGAGTGCAGGGAGAAGTGCAAGATCAAAACCTACATATTCATTGCCCCGCATGGCCAACATGCCAGAGCTGCAGAGATGAGCTGGAACTCCACCAGCACAACCTTGGATGAGGCACCCTAGAACTGAAGGGCACCAGGTGAGAGCAGCAGCATATGGCTGCCTTGCTGCAGGGCTAGCTTCACCCCAGACATAATTTTCTACAAGAATGGCAGAAAATGCTCTGTTCTCATTGCAAAGAGCAATGCTTTTCATGTCGAGGTTAAGGTATAAAGAGTTTTTATCATATTTTATTATCTAGTCTCCCACCCAATCTAAGGTTCTTCCACAGAATGACAAATCTGTGAATGGATGGGGATGCTAGCTTGGTGTTTTTCCAAAGTAACTGCTCAAATTTGGCAACTGTTTGTTCTCTGGCCAGGATAACATTATTAAAAAAGTGTTGACCATGAAAATCTTGCTGCTGAACTGAAATGGACAGAAAAGCAGGCAGAAGTATAGCATTTCCAGTGTTGTTGGCCAGTTTTGGGGTCAAGTGCATTTCCTTTACTGATCTAGAGCCATGTAAGGAAATAGATTTAATGCTTGAGATATCCCTCCATCACCTGAATTTTTCTTGATGTCATTGCGTTGCTTTGGGGGGCATCTGTCATCTGTTTGCTCATGCACTGAGAGGTTGCCTAACGAAACTGCTGATGAAAGCATTTAGCATTTCTCTGCTCATCAGAGTTGGTTTATTTGTTTAATCAGCAACTTTGTGCTCTTGGTTGTCTGTACCCTGTTAGGCAGGACTGTGCCTCCCTGTCAGTATTAGATGAGGATTACACTGCAATTCAGCTTGATCTTCCCATTCAACTTGCAGCTTTGCTTATTTTCCATTTACATTAGGCCAGACCATCACATTGCAGCTGAGCCACATCAGCTTGTGCCTGGTGAAGGCCCCTGCAAATGCAACCACTGATAGATTAATTTGCCTACAGCACTAACAATGATCAAAGCAATGACCCTCAGGTGAGTCTGTGAAGGGAAATAGAGGGAGGCTGAGATGACTGCACTATTGAGTGCAGTAGCATGTGTGTCTCTGTGCCTCCCTGAACACTTTGGGGTAAATGCTTATCCCTGGAGTCTTATTTTTGTAATGGCAGAAAGTTGGCTAAGAGGTGTGTGAAGATTTGCTGTCTGACCCCCCCCCCCCCCCTTGCCTGCTTATGTTTTTCAGAAATCATAGCATGAGATGGTGAAGAAGACCATTAATATAGGATGAAGAATGAAATCTGTTACTGTTTGGTGAGGGCACAGTTTTTAATGGGTCTTATAACAAGTGTATTATATATATACGTAAACCCCACAAAACTCCCAGTTCCTTCTATTTTTTCATTGCAGAAAGGACGGGAAGAAAATTACTTTCAAGAGGAATTTAAAAGCAAAGTTTGTTAAGGTCCAGAGAGGGCATTTCACACAGGACTGGTAATGCCCTGTAACTGTAACAGATACACCCTTCTAGATGAAAATACTTTGTGCTCCATTATTGTGTCTTGCATAGCTATCTGATGGCTGATCATTTGTGCTGATATTTTACTAATTCTTTTTGTGTCTAATTGAGGCTTATTATTATCCTAGAGGAAGGTGAGAGCACATGGCATGACTAACAGACTGATCTACTGGGTTTTCTGTATTCATGAGGCTCTGCTTCCATAAAAAAAACCCTGGAAATCCTTTTCACCGGGGAATAATGTACAAGGCTCAGAGTGGATGAAGTTTGTGTGCTCTTTCTAATAAGCACTGCTTTTCTTTCTATAGACACTCGAGCTCCCTAAATTAGAGAGCTGCCTGAAGGGACAGGTATTATGAAAAGAGCTGCCAAAGTCTCTGTGTGTCAGTGGGAAGCCCTGATTATCACAGGAGGATCTAAATTGAAAGGTGACATTCAAAAGACCATTAAGATAAAAGCCAGGATGAATTTCTTTCCAACCTCACTTAATAGAAACTTTTGTTTAGAATCACCTTTCCTGAAAGAAGAAAGTCTGACCTATGTGATTTGATACACACAGCTTACTCCTTAATTGGGTACAGTCAACTGCTTAAGGAAGCAATATCTTAGCCAGGAGAGGTAATGAGATTAATGGCAGAGGTAATAAGAATGTCAATATATGTGACAAATATGTATTTCTAATCTTTCAGCCATGAAAGCCTCATGGAGAACAAGTACCAGCTACTTCCAAATGGTCTTCAAGGACAACAGGCAGAGGTATGATAGAGACAAAATTGCCTCCATCAGAAAACCAGCTTTTCTTGACCATGGCTTTGTAGACTTTCAGAAAATTGAAATAGGGGTTGGGTTTTATGGCTAATTTTTGAGCTTCCATTTGCCTTTCCTCTGGACTCCCTGCAAGATCATTGACTACAGTGTACTCTCCAGTGCTCCTGGTAGCCTAGTTTTGATTGAAGTATTAGACTGGACTGTGTCCTTTATGTATGGAAGATGTCTCATAGTTTAACAGTTCTCCTTATATGGCCAGGGCTTGAAGACAAGAAGTGTTTTGATTTTTTTTTTCCCCATTTTTTCTCTTATAACCTTGTGACTTTTCACAGAAGAATCACAGGGGTGTGTATATGTGTGACTGGTTCTCCCTTCCGAGCATTAAACAGATTGCAACGTGAACCTGAAACCTGGAAGTGTAGACTGGGGAAAAAGTGGTCACAAGCACTGTTAATGGTGACTTCTGCCAAACATGATATATTTGGCTTTATTTCCAGCTGGTAAGTCCTTCCCAGCTGTTGATAGTGTCAGCCTGGCCAGTCCCTAGGAACTGTTGGTTATTAAAGTTTTCCTGCACCTTCAAGACTACTCCGGCCAAGATCTCAAGACCCATTGTCTAAACAATGCTTCTCTCTGCTGTGATAACAGATGTTGGCAGCAGCACAAATCTAACTTTCTGTGTCTTTGCTCTCCCCTTGTATAATACCCATGTGCAATACTCAGTAGTAGCAGAAATAGGCAATAAGTGGGTTGCTTAATTTGCTAGTCAGATCTATAGGTATCCCCTTGGCTATATGATGATGTGTTGTGCTGCACTGCTGGGCCTTATAGTTCCCTGCTGTTGCTGGAGAAGATGCATTCAATGAGTAGGTCGCTTTTCTTATGTAGGATCTGTGCCCATTTAAAGCTGCTTGCTGCCTTTGTGAGTTATAGCAGGCTTTTTCCACAGCAATTTCCTAAGGATTGTCTCTCTCTTGCAATGCTGCATCAGAGGTCCTAGAGCCTCTCAACCACACCTGCAAACAGATATGGAGCCAGATCTCATCACATCCTGCCTTAAATTGGGTGCTGCAGCAGGTGCTTGCAGAGAGCTGCCCTTGACACTTGTCTCCCACCCAACTTATTGGCCACCACCATGTTAAGGCTGCTGGCAACTCAGCACCTGGCTCATCTGCTCTGCAAGGGAGCTGTTTTAACCTCTGGGAGCCTGAATATTCTGAGTTTGAACACTCGTATTAAATTCTCACCACAGTAGGCTGTGATTTTGCTAACTGCACTTCACCAAAGTCCCTTTTTCTGTCTGTGACAAATACTTAGTCACATCTGTGAGGGATTTGTCTCTAGAAGGATTCGAGCAAGAGACGTAAGATAAAGCACACTTGGCAAAGGGTCCATCCACTGTCATGTTACCAGGGTTATCGTGGAGAAGGTAAAGGATATGATTTTGGGTCATGCAGGAAATCAGTGTTACAACGCATCACAGCCCAGCCCTGTCTCCCCTGTTACCAACAAGAGAAGGCTTTTTTTCAACATTTCCTGTAAAATTGCCTTATTTATTCTGGGACCAGAAAATATTGATGGCCCATCTCTTTTAAAGGCAAACTAGAGGAATGCCATCAATATTCCAGAGATGTAAACTCTAGTTAGGATGTGATATTGACTGTCTATTATGAATTAAACTCATTATATTACTATACATTTGTATATAGCCTATTGTTTTCCTTTCCATTTAGCTCTGTTTGTTTGGTTTGGGTTTTTTTCTCTCACACATTTATTTTAGAGGGGGTTTTTTTGTGCTGGATCTTGTTTGATTTAGCATAGAATTGAAAAGCAGTCTCAGGCCTCATTATTTTTTCTATTCTTCATAGACCTGTCTGGCAAATTATTTTACAACTGCTAGAGCTAGTAGTAGGTAGAGGCACAGCTCTGTGGCACCTGCTGTCATGCGAGCACTTTTAGTTTCCTGCTTGGAAATGATCATTCTAATGGCCAGCTCCAAGCAGTTGAAGATGAAAATAGCTTGAGCCCATCTTCCTGCTGAAGCAGAACTGTTATCTTGCATTCACTCACTATTGCTTTGTCCAACTTAATTTAATCTGCACGAAGCAATAAAGCTTCTTCCACTTCACTTGCAGGAGATAGTTTTGCATATCTTGCCACCATGGAGTCCTTCCAGATACTTCACATTTTCCTTTCCTGTCTTTATCCTTGAATGCTATTTCTATTCTGGTCCATGCTGCTAATTGGCTACTTGCTCTTCACAGTATTTAAATCTTTTCAGGTCTTTCCTGCCATCACTTGACTGTGCTACAAGCATTAACTCTTTGAGCCTTAATCTTCTGTTTGCAGATGATTCAAGTTTTGCCATCAACTTAGAAGACAGCACTTAAAATGTTCAAGCCTGCATTATAGGCAGAGTAGTGGAAATTGTTTTTTGATTCACTGTCTGCTTAAAAAATAAAGAAAAAAGATAAAGATATTATCGGCATGAATAAAGTAATTTGCTTCCTTTTGAGGACTAATATATTTTATATTATTTATATTATTTATCCCTTTTGTCACTGGCTCTTACTGTGTTCAGGAACTGAGTATTTTGTGATGTCCTCTCCCTACAAAAAAACCTTCCTTTCTGCAGTTATCTAGGTCTTTCTAGCACTTCCCAACTAGGATATCTGGATGCCCAACAAACTGTGAACTTGCTGTACCTACAAAGGTACTGGCTTCAAGAAAATCTGTAAATGTGGACCTTGGCAGATGAATTTGGTTACTAGGGTCAGGGATCAAGCACAAGGTTGTTGCTTGCGAAGTGCAAGGCAAATGCATCTCTGTCTCCTCACAAGGTATGCAGCTGCCACTTCAACACACATGTACCCCAGGGACAGTGGGCCAGCAAACCCAGGGCTAGGGCCTCTCATATGTTTTGATAACATAGCTGTTTGTAGCCTAAGCCATGTCTTATTCCTCATCTTATTCCTCTTTATTTTGATATTTCTTTCATGGTTCTTTACACCTGGAGAGTTTTTGGAATTGGACTACTCCCTGAATAACAGAGCTATCCTCAGCAATGCTGAATAATTCATGTTTTGTATATATTTACAGACACTTCAAAGCTTTCTCCTAATGTCCCAAGTACTTAAAGAAAAGGATGCATGACCTCTGTGGCATAAAATGAATATGTTAGTAAACCATCCAAGTAAAGCTGTAGCCTAGTCTTTATTCCCCAAGGCAGGTCCTCTGGATGCTGCCCATCTGCCTGACTTAAGTTGCTGTGAGTTTCAGAGCAATCAACAGGGCCAAGGAGAAATTAGATATTCCTGCAGAACTCTGTCAAGGGAAGGATCAGGGTTTGGAGCTTGCAATCACAATCAATTTCATAAAATGAGCAGAAGACAGGAATCTCTAACAAGATCTTGACCCATCAGAAGGCAGCATGAAGTTAGTGGACAGAGATAAAATCTCTTTTAATGAGTGAACCATGACAGGAATTGGATGTGAACTAAACTCTTTTGGACTATGGTCTTTAGACTACCCAGCAGCAGAAGCTTGCCTGAAAGGCAGTTTCCTCAGAATATGGGATAAGCAGTCTAACAAATGTGCATATGCCCCAGCAAAATGAATATTAACTGAATCTGCCAGCTAGAATTGCAAGCTTAGTAGATTCAAGGGGGTTGTGATAAAGTGGAATATAAAGTAAAACATTCAAAAAGAGCTCCTCAGAGTTCATGCAAATTACCTTGGCTCTGACAAAAACTTAACAATTTTTCAAACTGCCCAAAGTGCTGCTAATAAAGGCGAGCCCACAGCAGGGTGTCAGTGGAGAGCACAGGAGAATTGGGGGGGGGGGGTGCTGAGATGCACGATGTTCAATAGTATGCAATCTGTATTCAGAAATGGTCTTATGCAGGAGCCAGATGAAGGAATAGGCATTACCTGGCTGCTGTCCCTGGAGAGTACTGGACAGGGAGGAGCTGTGAGCTCAGAGAAAGGAAATGTGGCTGAAATAACATGGTGAAAATTGTGGAAAATTCAATGTAATTCCAAAACACAGCTACTCACTGAGGTGAGCATGGGGGCAGACAGCCTGAAAGATATTTAAGTTTGGTAACAAACAGTGAATGATACATATTGCTGCAATGCAACAGGCTCAACAAGGTATTCTTTCCTGTTTTCCATGGTGTCTGAGCACTGCAGAGATTATATAAAGAGTCACTTTCTGGAGAAACTCTTCTCCCTTCTAGGATATGTTAGGAATTTTATTTACCAGCTTTTGTATTTTGCAGTGAAGGGGTGGCCTAAGCTGAGAAGGCAGGAGCTTGTATTCAGGCTTGGCTACAGAAAGATCATCCCATTCTTGTGAAGTAAGAATGAAGGCTATACTGATAATACTGCTCACAACACTTCTCTGTCCTGAATTCATGAAAGCTTCATCCTGGTGTGAAGAGGACCACTGGCCCTGGTAAATGCTCCTGATGCAAACACTTGTCTCTGAAGCATGGTCCTGCTCAGGAGTGGAAGCTCAAATCTAATCTGCTGCTGAAGAACCAGCCAGAGGACTACCCAAAGCACCATCGTGGTGCCTTCACAGTGGTATGTGTGGGAGAACATGTGGGCTGCTGAATCTTCAGGCAGATGACATGATATTTTATTTCACTCTATTTCTAGAAACACTGAACCTTCATTCCTAAGTGGAGTACGGTGCATTAGTGACAGTGGGAGGTGACAAATGTGTGATTCAGTGCTGCCTAGGTCTTTATCCTTCACTGCAGGCCCATCATACATGGAGGAAAGAACTTTTAACTATGGGTGGAAATGGCTGTTTGACTGTGAGGGTGGGTTTAGGTATATTTTAGACCTTTTTCCTATGTAAAAATGTTTCATGAGGTCTCGTGGACTACTCATTTTGTCACCCTTGTGTTTAAACCTTTTAGCCAATTTTTTCCAAGCTGGACTAAGGGGGCCTTAAAAATAGCAAGCATTCTGTAAGTTTCATCAAAGCAAGTTGTAAGGGGGAGAGAGGAGGCATGATTCCCAGTTTTGCCTCTGAGAGTCACCAGTGCTGTAGCACAATGCCAGCCTGCATCTTGCCACCAAGGTGCTCTTCCAGGGGAGAGCTGGAAGGCAAAAAGAAACCGTATTTTACAGGGCTAGGAGGAGATAAGACCAAATTGTACTATGGTTCTGTTCAAAAGCCAGTCAACCCCAAGGCATGAACCTGAAGAGAGCATGCCTGGTCATTTCTGTTGCTCTCTGGGCTCCTCCATCCTGCTCTGGATGTGGCCTAGCCCCCAGTAGCTGGACGATGCTTGCTGCATAGGGTCAGGGACTGAGGTCAGCAACAGCTGAACAAACCTTGTTTCTCTGCACAAAGAGATCCTAATGGGAGGAAGAGGATAAGGAGGCAGTGTGTAGGATGTCCCTAGATAGTATGCTGATGTCCATGAATCATAAGTTGCTCTGCAGTCGCCAGGCTGAGCCCTGTCCTTTTCCCCCAGTATAATCCTATTAAAGATCACAGGACTGCAGCTCGTTATGAGAGAAGAATTTGACCTGTGCTTCCCCCCAAGCTGCCATAATGAGGGCAAGTCTGCAGCGGGGGCTGTTGCTATGCTGAGAGGAAGGCAAATGAGGCAGATGTTTGGGGAAGACACTGTGTTTTTTTAGTTTTTAACCACTAATAAGGCAGTGGAGGAGAACAGCTCATTGACTGATTCAGTGTGTCTTAGGGCTGGAAACACCCTCCATTTGCAGCTGCAGGAGCTGTTCAGTTTTGTTAGCTGTCCACCCTGGAAAAAAACAGAACACAGGCTAGAGAAGTGCAGCTTCTGCATGTTTCCTTTTATGTAAAATTACAGTGGTGGCCTTATTTTGTGCTGCCTTAGTCTAGCTACAGATCTGAAGCATGAACATTAAGTAGCACAGCAAGAAAATTACAGTCTTGTGTGTGGTGGCCCATGGTTGGCACAGGCTCCTCTCAGAAGCAGCACACTTTTCAAGCAGAGACTCGGGCAGAGTTTGTATCTGGGACAGTCATGCAAATCACAGCGCATCAGTCCATGAAAATTAGAGGTCAATTAATAGCAAGGGTCATTTTATCCCCAAGGGTCCTCCAGCTTCCTACCTCGAAGTAAATCAGATGCCTGCAAGGTTGCCATGCTTCATGGATGCTGCCATCTGCAAAAGAGGAAAACAACCCAGAAATAAGCCAAATGATTTGCAACACAATAATCTAGAGATTATAAATGATGAAAAACAGCAGAGTCATCAGCTCTATCCAAACCAAGCATTAATTGTTCCTGTGAGTGCCAATAAAGTAAAAAAGGTAATATTTTATGCTACCCCAGGATTTTCTGCTCATACTTTATAAACACTGAATTTTGCCTGATTTCTCTGTGTGAGGCAGTTTGTTCTATTGCTAATGTACAATAGTCTCTGCTTGAGAGCGTGGCATGCAGAATCAAAGTTCTTTGGCTAAAGCTGTGCAGCAAACCTCCAAAAGAAGGGCCCCTAGCACCGGGGCAGCACCCTGGCCCTGCAACAGTCTCTAGTCCCCTCCCAGCTGCTCAGGAAGGCCACCAGTGCACAGTATTCTTGGGGGATCTTCAACAGGTACAAAGCACTTCCAAATGTTCTTCAACCCTCTAGAGCAGCACAATTTTTTGCTGCTGGGGAAAAGGAGTTGTTCTCATAGAAATCCTTGGCTGCAGCTAGACCTGGTAACTTTGTTTTAGGTGCCTTAAAAAAAGTCATTGAAAATATCCTTCTTTCACCCCTTTTTGTGTAGCTCTCTCAAGAGGTGCTAGCATGTCAGCTGGGTTAAGAAGCCCTCACCATCCTGGATGTGCAGAGGGCATCAAGCATGGCAGGGAATGTGCATATGCAAAGGGCTGCTCCACACTTGGGATTTACTGTTTCTCTGAAGCTCTTGTTCTTGGTTTTACCAATGCTTAAATTAATATATTCTTTTCAGAACTTCCCAGGAAACAGAAATCAGAGGAAATTCATGCTGCAGATGTAGCTGCATTTTTCTTTTCCCTTTGGTGCAACACACTTCACAGACCTGGGGTAGTTGCTGCTTTGAAGTGACGTGATCTCTGCTGCTACAGTGGAGAAGCTGGAGTGCAGTTATTCATCTGTGAAGATTTGTGTAGATGACAAGGACCATGCTAGCTTTAGTCAGCAGTTGTCAAGGGTTTCCCAAGTCCGTATCTCCCAGGAAAGAATTTATCAGGGGGGTGTAGAAGCCCTGTGTTTCCAGCAATTGCAAGCTCTTTCAGGGAAGGACTGGGGAAGTACAGCAAATATAGGTGGGTTCTTGAGGAGCAAGTAAATTTGTGGTAAAATCCATGTGTGGTATTGATGCAACACAGCTTTCCAAACAACTTCGGAAACCTTCCTTCATGTTGTTTGAATGTTCATGGAAAATAAGTAATTTCTGAAAGAGGTTAGCAACTTAGTATTTTCCTACTGGAAAACATTTTCTTGCAAAACTTATTACTGTTTCTTCTCATGTCTGTAAGGGCCTTCATTTGATGGTCAATGCATCTTGACCAGTGTTACTTTGAAGTGGAGACAAAGCACACAGGTGTCATCTTTACATGAGCTAAGTTTGAAACCATGGATCACAGTAAGTGCAGATAATTTCTGTTCGGGACAGACCCCTACACATGACAGCATTTGCAGGCAGAACAGATCCAGGCTCTCAAGACAGACAACAACATAGAGGCAAGAGTTATCCTTCTGCTTTGCTACCCAACTTGCTGTCTTATTGAATAACTTGGCTGCAGCTAAACTTGGCTCTGCACTCCATACTTCTTTTAATAAACTTAAGTCTCCATCAGAGTGCTCCAGAAAGTTTGATACAACATCACTGCTGAATAAACAGAAACCAATATTGAGTGGATTTGCTGGAGAATGCGTTCAAGACCTCAGCTGTAATGCCAAAGTTCAGAGTGATTCAAAATGCCATAGATCCCTTGTGATTTATAGCCACCTAATCAGTGCTTTAAAGCAGTTACGGGTAGGCACCTATGACATGTAATACTTGTCCACAAGAGAAGAAAGAAAACAAGATAGCAGCACTCTGGAAGCAGTTTGAAGCCCTGATATGTCTCTAGATACCCATCTCAAAAGAGACGCCCATAGCCCCCGATGCACAAGCCTGGTGGAGAAACCTGTATTCATTTCAGTGGCGTGGGCTCCAAAGCAAACGCTCTCCTGTGTAGCCCTTCCTGTGGCACAAAAATGTCAATGAACTGCAGACAGAACTAGGAAAAGCCATCGGTAATTAACTGCATAATTGTTTCTCCCCTTCACTCCTCCAGCACTACCATGTGCCAGAAAACACTTAGCGACCTCTTCAGCTCCTCAAACTCCAGGTAATGTGGGCAATACGTATTTGTGTGGTTGCACTGATCACTTGCACCTAGAAAACCTGGGTCACACCAAGGGGAAAGCAAAGCTGGAAGGGGAGATCAGCAAGGGAGGTTTGGAAGAGATAAGTGTCCAGGGAAAAAATCTGAGCCACCATGTGGGCTGGTTGGAGGGGCTTAAACAAGCAGGCCAAGACTAGTTGTTATTTAAATGTTTCTGGGCTGTCCTCAGGCACAAGGGAAAAGTTAATTGTCATCTGAAAGAGGAAGCTGCATTTTGTGGTCATATTTCCCAACCTTGTGTTTACCGGAGTAGTCCCAAAGGTGCCATGGACTAGAGGAAAAGTGCATAGCAAGTGCAAATGGATAGGGGAAGCTGTTTTCTGAAGAACATATGCTTTTGCTGCTTGGGTGATAAAAGGATCTTTCTTCTCCCTCTGTCTCTAACATACATAGATAGGGGTTTATCACAATAGGCTGCTCTCATGCTGCTCCATGGAACAGCATTGTAGATGACTGTCTTTCAAGCTGCCTTCAGATAGGAAGTGTAAGAGAAGGTACCTGTCAGGGTTTACTGTCAGGACAGCCTGCTAGACCTATAACAGAGTCTCTCTGTTAACCCCTCTCCCTCCCCAATGGGGAAGAGAAAGGAAATAAGGGCGAGACATTCATCAATTAGAAAAGGAAACTAGAGCAGCTCTAATGAAAATTATAATAATAAATTGAATACATATAAAATTGAACTCAACCCTCTCAATGACAATTAAGTCACCATCACCACTGATGCTGTGGAGCAGGCACTGGGAAAAGTCTGAGACTGGGCCCAGAAGCAGATGGGAGCTGTGTTCAGGAGCTGGATTCTGGTACTGGATTCAGGAACACACCGAACAGGATCAAAGGTAGAATGGACAAAGTCCTCCTTGGGTGCCAGCCAAAAATAAAACCAGAAGAGGATCTGAAGTGAGCTGAGCAGCACTCAGAAAAGCAGGCAAAAGCCAGGTGAGACCCTTGTGATCCCCAGCTTTATACTGAATATTACGTCTATGGGACAGAATCCCTCACTGGTCAGTTTGGGGTCATCTGTCCTGACTGCACCTCCCTGCAGGTGCGGCCTTTCGCTTTCTGCACCCCACTATGTAGTACTCAAAATCCAGCAGTGGCCCTGGTCTGCACATCAATCCCTGAGTAATTCTAAACATGGGGTGTTATCACTGCTGGAAGCAGCCACTGTCTGTGAAAACAGGCTGCTAACTTCAGACAGTGCAGATAGAACTGAGCTGAAAAGCAAAATCAATGAAAATTAGTTCTGTTCTCACTGAAACCAGGACAGTGTCCTCGGAGGAAACCAGAGTGAAAAGCAATAAGCCACAGCAGAAGACCAAAAAATAAAGGAAAAAGATGCTGGAAGGTCAAAACAAAACAAGAGGAGAGGTTAACAAGAAATCAAACAGCTGGAGAAGGAGACATCATTGAACACAGGGCATGGCTGAAGCAGCCAGTGATGCGGTGTTCCAACAAGAGTTACATATGGGATGAAACTATAGGACTGGAAGGTGTCTGGGACATGTAGTTTGCATCTTAGGTTTAGGCTCTAGGGTTAGCATGTGTTGGTTCAGTTCGGAGAGGAACTTTAACATGATCAGCATCAGCTGGCCATATGGGTGCTGGCTGGGAAGCCCTCTGAGCAAGCTGTAAAGGTAGCAGAGAGCCAGGTCAGCATTTGATGTTCAGTCCTGCCACAATTGTCAAGTTTGCCAGGGCTGCCAGTAGCTAGACCCTTACTTAGCTCAGGCTCCAATGAGTTCTCTCATCATATTGCCTCTGCCTGCACCAGTAGCTGATTCCAGCTGCAGAGCACCTGAATGCTGTATGACTTCTTGCTCCAGCACAGCAGAGAAGTTCAGTTCCCTTCAGCTCTCCTCCAAAGGAGAAAAGATGGAAATGTTGCATACTCTTTCATAAATTGTTCAAGAAACATTATTACTAACAGCAGAACAGCATAACTGACATTTCCCAGAATCAGCTGTTGAAAGTGCACAACACAGCTCCTCTTGGGCAGTCCAGGAAAGGTGGAACAACTTAAAATAGCTTCCAAATTAAAAGAAAAATCAGGAAGCCATTACAGCTCTGTAGGCAACACCCCAAAGTCCATTTTAGCAGTTAGCCATTGTACTTAAGGCAAAAGAGAGTAACTGGGCAACAAGACCACTGGAAGGTTTGTTTCTCCATTGAATCCTAAAAGTAGCTCCAGCTCATTGTCAGTGAAAGGTGTCACACTGACAGGGCCAGATACTAGAATAATCTATCCAGATGTTACATAAACCTCTGTAATGAGGGTCTTCTCTGAAGTGGGTGGTCCCCAGCCGTTTAGGCTGCATGGATACTTGAGAGTGCCCTATGATCTTAACGTCACTATGAGACCCACCAATTGACTTCACATGATCTGCCCAAGGACTCACATGTTCCTTATGGAGGCAGCATGTGGCATCAATTAATGTACTTAAAACTCATTCAGAAACAGGCACGAGTACAACTCATAACAGCTGCATATGAAAGGGTCTGAAATGTCCCATATAATAAAATAATTACTGCTATGCTCAGCAATTATTTTGTTGTCTTATTGAGGGTGGTTTTTTTTTTCTGAGGGCTGTTAAAGATGAAGATTGCAATGGTTATTCCGGGCTAATTTTCATGTAGAACGAACTTGGCCTCTTCTGTGGCCTGCATGAGGCAAGGAGTCAGATAAGCAGATTATCCTGGCCTCTTCTGAGTTTATAACATTGGAAGGAACACAGATCCTTGTCTTTAAAACACAGTGTCCAGCAATAGAGCTGGTACTGCCAGGACGTGCACTGCAGTGAGAAACAGGTGTGCTGACGAGCCTTCCTCTTGGAGTGGATAGTAAAATTTCTCCTCAGATCATAAATATGACTTTCCCACTTCCCT
Source organism: Corythornis vintsioides (assembly GCA_025447755.1). Lineage (NCBI taxonomy): Eukaryota > Metazoa > Chordata > Aves > Coraciiformes > Alcedinidae > Corythornis > Corythornis vintsioides. The sequence continues at coordinate 82,855 of JAOEGS010003332.1, forward strand.
TCTGTTTTCATTACAGGCCAAAACCAGTAATCCCTATCTTCCTTGGTTTTGAGGAAGCAGTTTGAAGGGCAGCATCTGTGTTGCAGCTGGACAGCTCTTTCATTGTGAGGCGTGAGCAAAATCTGAGGTGAGTGTCCTGCCAGCTAAGGAACACTTTGGCAGTCAAGGATACCCAAAGTGCTTTTTGTGATATGTTCAAACTTGGGCCACATAGCAACCTTCAGTGCTGCTGTGATGGGGGATGCTGGAGACAGCATCTCCCAGACTTCTAAGGGTTTGCTGGAGAGAGCAAGTTAACAAGTCTGCAAGCAGTAGAAGAAAATCTAATGCATGACTTGCTGTGCCTTCCTCAATTACAAACCATCAGTTGTAAATATTAGTGATGGTACCCAGCAGGAGAAATGCACAGATGTGGGAATTTTTTTTAGTCATAAAGAAGAAGAAATATTAACAGGTAGCAGTGGTAGTACAGACGTGTCTTTGGCAAAATACAGTCTCTAGCAACTACTTGGGCACCTGGTGCAGGTTATACACTGAACAGCTATGGTTCACAAAGACACAGGTATGTTTTGATTTAATCTCTTTGCTGCAGGGCACCTTTTAGATTTAAGGAGACTATCTACCGCAGGGCAGGTACTGCAAGTTAGTTAGAGGTGGTTATTAAATGATCACTGACATGCTTTGTTCTCCAGTTGAAACTTTGTGTTCATCTCATGAAAGGGTTCCAGAAGCCCAGTGATGACATTTTAAGTCCAGCTGTGACAGTACTGCATCTGGAGAAAAAAATTGTTCACTTATACAGGGGTTTAAGATTCAATGCTTTCCTTTCAGGAGGTTTGTCTCTTTACAAAACCTGGGTTTCCTTCCATGGTAGAGATTCTATAAAGTGCCAGACAGAGTTGTACAAAATGAGTGGGGTCTATTTCTCAGTGTACTTCTGTCCTCCCACATGGACTCTGCAAATGCTGGCCACTGGTGGCTCCCTGGTATGGTCATGCACCTTCAGGCAGGTGGCGAGGTCATGCCACTTGCAAGCTGCCAAAGGCAGGGTTTTGGGAGCTGAATAATATTCTATATGAGGAACAGGCCAGACAGGCTCTGGCCTGAACATGATCCTTTTCTGTCTAACATCTCCTACCAAAAGAGGTCTAAGCTGCTTTATGGGCTCTTAATCAATGAGCAGAGTGATGGGGTGGGAAGACACTGCTTGTCTCCAGGCCATATAGATTCAGAAGCTGTTGAAAAATGGGGTTAAGAAATTTTTCCAGGGCTGCAAAACAAATGGGCAGCAAAGACAGGGTCTCACCCTCCCACTTCTCTGGCCCAATCTTCCCAGCTATCAAATGTATTTATCTAGCAGGATACAGGCTTTCTCTACTCAGAGATTTAGCCTAAATACAGCGGAGAACCCTTCTGGAGGTAAAACAGAGAGGGTTAATTGTTTACAGGGGGTTTAGACTTGCCGCAGGGGAATTCCCACGTGGCTG
>JAOEGS010003338.1:0-21309 GCA_025447755.1 Corythornis vintsioides
AAATTAATAATATTTTAGTAATAACTTGCATTCAACAGTCTTTGTCACAGCATGTCAAACCACTTTATAGGTAAAACCCAATTAAACTTCCCATGCGAAACTTCCCACTGGCTTCTCTCAGGGTGTTTTATGAGAGGCTGGTACCTGCCATCATTGTTCTAAGTGAGGAAACTGCAGAACAAGGAAGTAAAGCACCTTGTTTGTATTCTCGCAGAAAATCAGGGCTAAGCTGAGGAAAGATCCGAAGTGTCTCAATACACAACCTATGGCTATATGCAGCAAATTACTGTGTTACTTGAATAACAATAAGCAGTTTCTAGAAGGTTATCCTCCAAACTAGCATCAAGGACATAGCTGAAGAAAGTTTTGAAATACACCTGACTGCTCTAGTGTGGTGCATCTGTCTGTACAACCTCTTGTAGTCAGACCTACACCTGCTTCAAGCCAGCTGGATGCAAGCAGGTGCTGGTCTAAAAGCTGCAAAGCTTCATTAGTTTGGGGCTGTTTCTCTTAGCAGAACTTAACCGTAACTGCGTGCCTTCCAGGTAAGGGATGGCTGGTGTTCAGCTGTCTGTGTGTGAAGAGAGTGTGGGCACACGTGTGTCTGCAAAGGACTGAGCAGCCGCAGTACTTGATGGTTACCGTGCAACTGGAGATCTTAGTGCACTCTTAAAAAGGACACTTCAGAATTCAATATTATAGTCACTGGATCTGAAACTGAAAATGTTATTCATATACAGCCTTTTATCTGAACAAGCAGACTATGACCGGTTAGTAATCATGCCCAGACAGTGTATAAAAGGTATTATAGCATGCTTGTGCTAGAGCAAGAACCTGAGCATTATGATCCTGGAAGGTTTTTCTTGTATTGTTCAACTGTTTATCCCCTTGTAGTCAAGGTACTTGAAAAACTTTAAAGATATGTTTTTATATTCTAAGATAATTTTGTCCTTCTGGACATCCATTTCAACACCCAGTTTACATTTGATGAATCACAAATTCTTCTTGACAGGAGCTGGACCTCAATCATGTTTATATGGGAACAAACAAAGCAGCACACAATCCTTAATCTATAGGTATTCAGTAGCAAAGGGAGGAGTCTCAAACCTGAATGTGCTACTCTGAATTTACTTTAATGCTGACTAAGCTACACAAGATGTAAAAATGTGTGAATAAAATGTATTCTCTTCTTAGGGCCATTTAACCTAGAACCAGTTTCTTGGTCATGCAGTCACCTCTCAGCTCTGAATTGCTTCCTTTATGTAGCTGTCTCTCTCTATGGATTATCACAGGATATGAAGGCAATTACAGTTCTACCTTAGTTAGTCCAGTTAAGTAATTTCAGTTAAGACTAGGTAGAATGAATCAAAGACCACTGTATAAAGGCCTAAAAGGAGAGTTTACTTTAGAAGCCTTGGCTGTAAGTGCCCTCTGTCATAAACTCCTCAAAAATCCTCGAAAGAACAAAGTAAATCCAACTCCTCATGGCACAAGATTATTCTACTTCTCCCTGTACCACATCTTTATCCTTAATGATTCTGATGTTAATGTTTTGGGTTTTTTTTCCTCTCAATTCTGACTGACTGTCTATATAATAAAACTCTTTAATCTGATTTTTCAGATGCCAGTAAAGATAGATCATTTCATAAGAGTAAATAACCTGTGTTTTAAATAAAGTGTTCTGAAAGCCAATGGCCAAAGCTATCTATGAACTTTGCAATTATAAAAGCTTTCTTTGGAACAGATCGGAGACAAAATATTTCATTTGCTTTGTTAATGTCCTTTCATTTGAGTCATAATTATATCCAAACTGCAGCTTCTGAGGGCCACACAGAATAATACAAATGCCTTTGTTTCCGTGGATTCATGTTCTGTTGTTTCCATTCCCATTTCAGTCCTGGTTACATGAATGAGCAATATGAATGCAAAGGCATGCACTATTCTGGGAGTTATAATAAGAGGCTGAAAAGCTTTGATTTTTTTTTTTTCCCCTGAAGTCTATAGTCTGATTCACTACTCTTTCCCTACCCTATTTTGAACAATAGATTTCCTTGGTCCCTGTGTAAGTTATAGAGCACCCTCCAGATCTGAAGCACCAGAGACATGTTAACATGTAAACACATCACATAAACAACTTGAGCTGTCTTACCTGAAACTGCTGTGACCCAGAGAAGTCATTTCCCCAAATGACAAGACCTTGCCAAGTCTGGGTTTCACAAGGTGCTGTACTAACTTCTCACAGAGAATCACTAAAAAGAACAATGGGCTTTGCTAAATTCCTTCAGTCCAAAGTTAAAACTCTCCCTTTATTTTTATGTATTCTGTCAGTAGTTAGTGGTGATAATCTAGTTTAATAGCTAGGGTTTATTGTTAGGCACAAATTAAACAAAGGAGAAATGGAGCACCTGAGAAAGTCTTTGATGAAAAATAGAAAAAGGTAAGGTTCAGAAACTTTTGAAAAATTTAGACCATGAATCATATCCAGAATGATTAGTGTCTCGTGTGGGACTTGAGGATATAAAGGTTGAAACTAATCCTGAGAATATTAACATCACAACATAACCTTTGCAGCTGAAATGCCCTTTCTTACTTACTAGGCTGCAGTACTTCAAGGCAATACTGAGGACATCAACATGTAAGCTTTGCTTTAATGTAGTCCACAGAATACCCACTTTTAGACAGTAGATATCCTGAATAAAGAGGAATGTAGATTTGATGCAAGAGGATAAAAATGTTACTTGAAAAAAAAAAAGAAAAAGAAAATAAAAAAGACATTCTAGTCTACTGTATGTAGCAGTAAGAATAACAGAACAGCATATCTTGAATCAGAGCTGTTACTCAGTGAATTATTTCCAAGAAGCACTCAGAAAGTCAAGAAAAATCAACAGGCATTATCACAGAACACGTAAGCACATTTCTGACATCAAATTCTAGCACTGTAAAAAGAAATAGGACAACCAAAGTAGTAAGACAGCCACCATCATTCAGTTTGAGAAAAGTAATTGTAACCACTAGACAGTGTTGCCTAAAATAATCTCTTTGGTGTTTAAAATTGATATCTTCTGTTTCCTTTCTGATAGTAGCTTAGACTCAGAAATTCTTTTAATCATAGACAGTAAATATCTCTCTGCATCCAGACATTACTGATACAGGCCAATTCTTCTGTCCATACGGCAGGAATTGTGAATATTCTGCATGTGGAAATTATGGTGATAAAAAACGGAGCCCTGCACTGGGGATGAGAACAGAATATGCAATTGAGATCTGCAGTGCAGATAAGCTTTCTGCACTGAGAACAGAAGATGTGATTTTTACCCATACATCAAAAACATGCAGTATTCTGAGACTTGCTTACCCTTAAGTGGCATGAAAACATAAAGACAAGAAAGCCTTTCTGATGTCTGATAATCAGAAACATGGTTGACTTTCAGACATGAAACTATTTAGTGTGCACACACACGCACACATACAAGAGAGCAAGAGAGTGAGAAAAATCTTTGAAAAAAATTGGAATGAAATGAGAAAAATTACTTATTACAGTGCACATCAACTAATGTATCACATTTATTTTGTGTCAATTCGACATAGCAGGGGGATTTTAATTACTTTCCTTACTAAGCACATCAAAAAATATTCACTAGAAAACACAGCAAATATGTTATAAACTCATTTAAGCCACACAGCTCATCAACACTGTTTGCAATTATGAAATCATTTGGGGATATGGTACTTTTTTAGAAGGAATTGTTTTGCTCTTAGATGGAAACCACATCATAGTCTTTCAGACATAAATCTTTTATTGTATCTTCTAGAAAGAAAATGGAAATTGTGCAACAAGGCGCCACTGATAAAATATAAGTATCCCCTTGGAGTAATCTGGATGAGCTCATCACTTGGGGAAGATAACAGGGTACGTCATGGTTACAAAACACTGCTTTTCCTTTTCAGCTAGTGACAGAGGAATACAACAAACGTAGTCCAGTAGCAGAACTCTGTGCACAATATAAAACAAAGCACTTTGCTCTTTGAGACAGCAATGGCTTCTGAGCCTTGGCATTGATTTAATTGACTTTTCGTTTAGAAATATACCCCATTCAGTGTCAGAAGAACTATTGCTTTTCTTTCTTTGCAGGTAGAATTAACATCACAGCCAAGGGCTACAAACCAAAGCCAAGCAGAAGGAAAACAACCTATGAGGTAAACTAATGCAATAATCTGACAGAACTTGTTTCAGATGTACCCTATGATGGTCAGAGCCTTCAGACATTGGGATGCCTCCAGGAAGATTAGTACTGATGAGACCTCATTCATTGTTTGTTGTCTCACTTTCATCCACATGTTCTGAGTACCTGCCCTCCATCCCCATTTGCCAGATTCCATCATAGGGCTAAGGGATTTTCACTGCTTAAGAGACTCACATACCATTAACTGTGACTCCTCAGACCTTCTTATCAGAATCACTGTTGTCTACCATTTCCTTTATACCCAGTATGTCAAATAAAGGTATACAGAAAACCCTGCACACCCTCTGAACACAGCCTAAGGAAGAAGACAACAGATCCGGGTTCTGTACTTCTCCTGATTCAGATGGCTTTCAGAAGCAGCAGTTCCTAGCACCACTTCCATCGATGGCACTGATTACAGAGAGACCATGTTTTGGGAAAGATTCAATGAAACAGAAAAAAATGATGGAATTTATTTCACTAGAGTTCACACTAGTATGCAGGTATATTGCACACACCATTTATCACTGGGACAATTTTCATGCTACATTCAATTTAACATCAAATGAAATTCCAGCACCTTAAGTGCCATATTGTACATATTATCTATGTGTATGAACCCAGATGCTGTGTCTTTGCTTTCAAACAGTACTGGAAACAGTAAGGCCACAAATTCAGCCCTGTTCTCCTGTAAAATAGAAACCTATTAGGCATTGCTGTAATAAAAAACTCTGGTGAAATTTTATGCACCACTTAAATAATCAATATAAATCTGTTATTCTTGGGCCAAGGCTGGGATCGTCATGAAATTACAGCAGCAACTTGTCTAGATGACAGCTTCACTGTCACTGTCTCAGGTTTCCTAGGTACTGAGGTGACAGTCTTGCTTAAATGGGTAGGAGAGCTTGTACAATTTTGACCAGATACACAGGTATCTTATAAGTTATACAGTTGTTATCTGTGATGCTGACAATAAGTAAAGATTTAATTGTCAAAAAGAAGATGGTCAAGGATACAATTTAAATAAGGGAAAGGAAATAAAAGTGCTTAGCAAAAAAAACCCCAAACCAACCCCCATCCCTTCAGATGTACATTAGACCTGCTTTGAAATATCAAATACAGTAAGCCCTTCAAAATCTGGCATGTTTCCAGAAGCCATATTTAATTCTGGTCCAAATCCTCTTGGCAAAACACCCATCCTGCCTTCAAGTGAAGCAAAAAGCCACACCACAAATTAATTACCAGGAGGAGATCTACACAGTAATAGCAAGAGGGAGGATATAAAGTTACAGCCATTTGTCTGTGCCATTCCTCTTCCTGCTGTCCCAAGACAAAGCCAGGCAGACATAAAGGTACCCAAAACTAGACATCAAAACCTGCAGCTGTGATTAAGATATATGGAGGATGAAGTAAGCCATATTGTGAGGGAAAAAGTCACCCTATAATAACTGTTCACTCCTGGAAGTGTATAAAAGAATTATCCAAAAAAACTGTTTTTGCCAATCAGAAAGTAAAGACTCGGTCCCTTGCCCTCCATGTCCCTTATGAATGATCCTAACCAGCCTAGTTGGACAGACATGTCTTGATGATTGGGAGCCTCTCCGATTGAAACATGAGAAAATACACATTTGGAAGTGAAATCAGTTTGTTTTAGAATAAATATTACCTTCCTCTCCCATAAGATCTCTCATTGACTTTGTCACATCCTATTCTTCTCTGATTAATCCTTACACCTGACCTGACATGCTAATTAATCTTGTTCTTGCTTCTGATAATAAATAGGAAAAAAATCCAGCTTTTCATGTACAAAAGACAATACACATTTCCTCCTCCTGATAAACAGTGCTGGTATATAAGTTAAAGCTCAAAAGAATCTTACCATGTGTAATGCTCTTGTGGTAGAATAAATGTGTTTCAGTAGCATGTACACTTACAAGTAGATAAAATCAACTCATTGTTATACTACTTTGGTTTTTTTAGAGGGATTATTTGCTGTACACAGATCACTACTAAACAGCAACTTCCAGAAAAAACAGGTCCATTGTGAATACCTGAGGATTCGTTTGTATGAGTCAGAAGTTAGAGCAAGTGTAACCATAAGTCTACCATAACAGAGATAAAATAATCATCCAAGAGACAATGTTAATTTATTTTCCAGTACAGTTATCCCACCAATACTTAAAAACAGTTTCCGATTTCTGTTGTTCACCAGTAATATTAGCTTCTTCCCTTTGTTAAAATAAAAACTTGCTTCAATTACAAACACAGTCTAAACCCGATTAACAAAAGGTATACAGATAGCAATCACTTCAAAAACAAGGTTGATAGATTTCCCAAATATTACTTTTCTAAGTGTTGATACTTACAATCACTTTGCACTTCTGTTTTCTGGACCCAGTTAAAAGTCAAATCTCCACTAATTTAATTTATGTCCATACTGCCTGAAATTGCTCACATACAAAGGATTCCTAATGCACATATGGTAATAACATTAGCCACCTTCACAAGGTATGTTGGGGTCTTCTGACAAAGAGTTTTGCATAAAAGGTAGGTGTCCTAACCTTTTCTGAATGTGTTCAGACAACACCCAACTCTTCCAGAACCTAATTCTTGTACACCTAATTCTAATACACACTTGGTGTACATCTGAAGAGAAGACTCTCCATGTTTAGTTATAGTGGGCTGCAGACTTTACTGCCACTGACAGTTCTATTACTCTCCGTGTGGGACCTATCATAGCTATATGCCCACCTATTGTTAATGGAATTTGTGTCTTCCTGTCAGTGCAGCCTGCCTTGACTAGTATTTGACATTACTCCAATATTCAGAACTTATTTCCACCTTTCAGGGATGTTTCTCCGGAGTAATACAGTCTGTAATGCAGGAAGGAACATGGACCATGTCTTCAAGAACTAAGATGTTTTTCTTCAACATCTGGAGGAAAATGGGTTCCAGAAAACCTAATAGACTGGTTTACAATAAAATAGTTGAATTGCCTTGTAGGAGCACAGGTTGCAAAATGAAATGAAAGAGTGAAGTATAGTACAATGTTGTACACTCTTGTTCAAGACATCCATCCAATTAAGCTTATTTGAGTCTGCCTGAGTTAGAAGGGATGGATTAGACTCTTTGGGGCCTTTTCAGCTCTACAATTCAATGATCCTATGTTGCTGCAGATCTCACTGTTAACTCTGTATGAAGATATGGCCCAGGTCCATAGGACACACAATATCCTTGGATTTTATTATGATCCTTTGAACCTGATGGTTTCCACACATTGCAGGTAATGTGAGGTTAACCAGTTCTTACCTCTTTCCAGTAAGTTAACCCTAATCTACATGTGGTTTAAATATTACACTTCTAAGAGAACAGAGCACTAAACATAATTTAGATGGATCTATAAAACAAACTGCCAGCAGTCTGGAGAAAAAGAATAGATCCATCTCATTTTTGTAAAAACAAAATTGACAGAATGGTGCTGGCTGGTAAAAAGACAATTAATATAACATTGTATCTATAGAACTATCTAATTGATCATGTATCTATCAATTGTGTAAACATTAGGAGAGGTGAGTTTTTGTTAATATCTCATATTAAGCACAGGTACCAAAAGCAAACTAAAATAAGACATCTACTTACGTACAACTAAATGCTCTTCCATCTTCTGGAGGAATAAAAGAGCAACATTCAATGGGGAGATAAGTTCATTTCTTGCAAATACTGCCATCAAAGTATCACTGACAAAATGAGACTTTTAAAAATTCCATTTACATTCATTACAACGTAATTTTGTCTTCACTGAGCTGATACTCACAAAACTAAGTCCTCCCTTGGATGAAATCCAGGCTTATCTGCAACAACACAATTATGTAGCATAAAGTCATGGTCTTTGTCTTGAATATAAGGTCACAGACTAAAAGAAAGGACATTTGAACTATGCTACAGATGGCAAAATGCTGCAAACCATAGTCCACTACTCAGAGGACCCCCTGAGAGATCACGGAAAGAATAACCAAGAACATATGATGCTCTACTGGAAGAAGACACTTAACGAATTTGGTTTGGATAGACACAGTGAGTAGATACATTTATCTATAAATTATATATAGCACACAATCCATTGAACAGCAATAGCTCTGCAGTACATATACATAAAGCACTTCAGTGTCAAAGGTGACCAAAGCTGGCTGTAGAGTTTGGTCTGCACTGTACTGAGGAGGCTCCCTTTCTACCCAAAGCCTGTAAATCCAGCAGGTGTTTTTTTACACCTCCTGAAAGTCTGGCTTCCCCTGAATCATGGATAGGATTTTTGTCTTCTGGAAGCCACAGCTCTAAAAGTTAAGACTTAAATAATCACTAAAGGTCTTAAAACCTTCTGAAAACAATACATGAAGAATGATGAAGAATAAAAAAATGTAGGTCTTAAAGCAGCTTTTGACAACCTTTTTCAAGTCTTCATACTCTAAAAATGGCACATGCTAGGTCTATTAGTACCTTTGCACCTCCTTCTATTTCCTTTTTTATCACAGTATTTATAATCTCAGGCAAACCTGCAGTAGCCAAGGGCAACTATTTCATGCCAACTCTACCATCATGAGATACTGTCTCAGAAAGGAAGAATACTCAAGGCTGTTGCTGCTTTGAAAGGAGCATCATTTGTTTTCTGTGTTTATGATGAACATCATTTTGTTCAATCACAGGCTGGTCAAGCTCAACTGACAGCAGATACAGCAGCTGGAAGTTGTTTCATATTTTGAAGGTAAACTTTTTTTCTTTTTTTTTTTTTTTTTTTAATCTTAATGTCAAGGGAAGTTGTATTATATATACCTTCAGTTGCACATTCACTGACAGGCAGTCCTAATCATGACCAGCCACACTGGCCAGCTCAGAAGCCCACCTCACTCACTTCCCTATGTTCAACTGTAGCTATTAGTGGACGTCTCATGGGAAAATATAAGACCTATATAGAGCAGATATAGAGTGGTTTTCCCTAATGTATTCTCTTTATTTTTGAGAAATATCCAACAGGGACTTTCTGAGGTATTCATTGAAGTCATATGATTATTTTCAGTAGCCACCAATGGATCTCTTCTTCCTTCTGCAGGCAGTAACTTTTGAAAACACTGTTGTCTTGATTGCTTATTATTATCTATAACCTTTGTGACATTTTGTCTTCTATAATCATCTGATATTGCTTCATGACTTTGTCTGTACACATTCACCTGCATCTAGGACAATGACATAGTCATGACATAGTCTTTCCGTTGTTTGTTTTGTTGGTTTGGGTTTTTTTTGTGAGGATCGGGGCTATGTTCATAAAAAGCTTGGTTTCAAACAGAAAACTCCAACCTTTTCCTTCCGTGGTAAGTTACTAAACTATTTTCAAGAAGATCCATGCCATGCATACCTCAGAGCAGACTCTGGAGTCCTTCATCTGGTTTAAAATTACATATGCTTGCAGAATAAAAATAAGGATAATAAAGAATACAGGGTGAATATACTTGGGCTATAGGATGTTTAAGGATCAATTCTCAAAGTAGGATTGACACATTTGAAGGGAGATGAATTTCCAAAAAGCTTGAAATGTTTTATATAAGAACTCTAGAGGAAACAACCAAATGTTATTCACCTGACAAGCAGGTAAACTATTATATTTAAAATTATGTTTATCACTGATATTATCAGTAGGCCATGCACTTAAATAAACAACAAACAAACAAACTCACCAGTGTTAGAGCTATGTCATCAGAGCCAATTGCTTTTCACATTAGGAAGCCTTGTATGATTGATTTTAAAAGGCAGTTAAAAAGCAAACCGATTTAGTTTACTGGATTAAAAACAAACAACAAGACATTAAAGGAATAACAGAACTGATGGATTAAAATGCACAGAGGAAAGACAGCAGTGAATTGCCTGGCATTTTTTAATAACAAAAGCTAGGATTAAAAGAACTCCATTTCCAATCAACAAAAACGGGCAAAAAGGCAGGAATCCAGACTCCCTCAGATTTATGCTTTATCTGCCAATTAGCATTAACACGTCTGATCTAGGTGTCTCGCCAGCTTGTGGTATCGTAAAAAAACAACAAACCTTGAATGTGTTATCACCACAGAATGTGTAATTACTTTAAGCACTAGATGAAAATTACAGGGTGATGAATTTTAAAATTTGTATATATTTATTGTGGAGATAAAGTTGTTAGAGTAGATATAATCTATACTTGTGTTTAAAAATCCTATTTTAAATTATTTTGCTGCCAGCAAACTGTATATTGAAAGTAAACTCTAGTAAAATGGTAATAGATTATAATATTAGAACAACATAAAAATTCTGCTGGGCAACTGCTGTTTATTGTCCAAAGAAAATAATCTTGAGTCACTGACACAAGCAGATACTTATCCATGTGACATATCCATTGAAGGATATAAAGCTAAACATGTGTTTACATGATTGCAGGATGGGATCATTTGCTAATATCAACCTGATCTTCCAAACCTGTCATTCAGAGATTAAAAACAATAGCACATATATAATATCTGCTGACTGATATCAACATTATAAACAATTAGAAAAAAAAAAATAATCAACCCTAAATTATTCAAATGTGGAATTCACAAGGCCAATTAAAAAAAAAAAACAAACCACCACCACTATCCAAGATAAACTTCTTTTACTTCTTTACTTCTGAGATTACTCTTTTGAAGACTTTTTTTGAAAAACCCACTTTCCTCAAAATAAACAAAGATTTGCCTATGACAAATGATATCCAGAAGCAACTAAACATAGGTGTACAAATGAAGTGATGGAAAAATAAGACCTGCATTGTACTGTTTCACAGATTTGATAATAAAAAGTTTTCCTTTCACTTTTCAACTCTATTGCATATCAGCTGCTGAGTTATGCCATTTCAGTTTTATTCACACTTGCCTCTAATTGTCTGTCATCTCTCAAATGCCATGATGCCAAAAGCCCTATAAACAGGAGCCATCTTTTAGTACTTCTCTGCATAGTACTTAAAGCAGTGGTGTCTTTCTTTTCAGTTAAGACTCTATACTATTCTATGTAACTAAATAACAATATTCCTATGCATTTGCAGGTGTAATTTAGAAAGTAACATTGAAAACACTGGTGTGAAGTACAAACTCTGTTCCCATTGTCACTTATATTGTGAATATAAAATTGGAGTAAGAGAACAATTTCCTCTTCAAGCTGACATTGCAGAATATATTTCCAGTTCCTCAGTAGGATGAAGCCACGGGTCTTTGACAGTAATCACCTAAAAATGGAAGACACAGCTATGTGGGGACAGGCAATAGAGGACTTACAGGACAGATCCAAATCACCAATCTGAAACAAAAACAATTTTGTCAGAAACTTTACATTTCTGCAAAATGCTACTATGTTGGTAAAGTGATTTTTTTCATATATAAATATAACAAGAACCTATTTTGTTAGCAGAGTCATAATTCTAAAGGAGTACTCAAAGGAAGAAGCAGGAAAAAAATGTGAAGTTTAAACACATTATACAGACAGCATAATACCTTCCAAAAGGTAGCTGCAACAAGGGTCCTTTGGATCAGAGTTAATAAGTTGGAAAATGAAGCTTATTTCATGTGTCTAGCAGCTGGACATGATTGCCTGCTTCTCCCTCATCAATACTGCATCTAGTGTCAAGGTGAAAGAAACAAAAAACATCAATGGAAACACTCAGTGAAGGAGTGGGAAGAAACAAACAAAAATTATTGGATATCAGTATGGTGTAAATCCATAGGTATCACACGTACAACAGGGTACTCTGTAATATGCTGGAAGAAATATCACATCAAATATTTAGACTAGAATAAAAATAGCAGAGATTGAGCAAAAAAGGCCAGATAAGTGCTATTTCCTATATCACCCTTGTTTCCAGGTTGATCTTTTTCCTTGGTTTATTTGGAAGAAAACAAGTGGACAATGACAAAATTAGTTTGTAGAAGCAGAACTGGTTGATCTAATTACTACAGGCAAATCAGTAGAGGGAACTTAGTACTTGAGCTGCAGACAAGAAGAAGGTGACAGATAAAACAGTTTATATAAGTCTGAGCAGTATCTAGTAACTCTTGGGCTTGTTAGACTCTAAGTAGTGAGGGAAAAAAATGTGTGGTAGCACTGCAAGCAAAGCAGATGGAGCAGCATGCTGTTCTTTTCTTGTGTTTCTTTGCATCTTCAGCTTTGGATTTATTTGCTTGCAGATGAGCCTGCTCAGCTCGGGGAGGCTGGAATAAAGCAGAGCTCTCAGAAGTGCTGCAGGTCTGACCTGCTGCTCAGGGCTGCCTTGTGACACTAACCTGCTTTCAGCCCCCTCTACTTCAAGAACTTAAAGGAGCTCAAGTGAGAAACCTTGTTGCTGTAGGGCTTTCTGCAGAAGGATATTCACTTTCTGTACAGACTTGAAAGTGCTTTCATTAAATGCCTGAAGTTAGATAGGCTGAGCTTGGGTTCATAGTTAAAGAATGGTTATCAGTGGTGATCTGGGACTGTGGCTTTTCTTTGTCTTTGCCACATCAAAGGTATATGTTTCCATTAATGAAGATAATGCCAAAAAGAAACTAAAATCCTGACAGAAAAAAGGCATAATATAGATGAACCCCAGATCTGGGGTTATGGTTCCATCTTAGGTAATGAAAATTATTTCTTTCTTCTGGCACATATACCTTGCCTAACATAGGCATTTTCCATTGAAGACAATCCACATGTTAAATACATGCCAGTGTGAAACCAGCCTGTCCTACTAGACTTGAGGGCATGCTGCTGTGGGTACCTTGTTTGTGCCATGAAGCCTGTGACACTAGTAGCTTTTTCTCTACTGGATGTTCTGTAGCTGTGAGTATCCACACTATCTCCCACACTTTTTGGGTGCTATAAAAATATTCCATAACCATAAACACAAATGTCCTAACAACTTATTTAAGACAGTTATGAATTTTTACAACAAAAGTGCAAAGATTAAGCAAATTAATATCTGCTTAGCATTCTTGTGACTGCAGCCAGTAAATCTATTTCATCATTATAATGTTACAAAAACAAATATCCTCTATGGGATTTGTAGTTGCCAAACATAAACAGAAGAAGAGAATGATATACTGCTTCTATGAGACTAACACCTAAGCTGTTTGAGGGAAGATAGCCCAAACAGGATGTGCTGATAAAGACAGATATGCCTATGTATACCAATAAATGGACCTTGATATGCATTTCCTCAAATATGGTGTATAGCCACATTTCTTACATATTACACTTTCTCTTCTAATACTTCAGGAAACAGCTTGAAGCACCAACAGTTTGGTTTATCCTGAATTTAAAAAAATAGCAATTAAAGACTTAGAGAACAAATGCAATAAATTTTTCTTTTTTTGTACCCTCAAAGCAGTCACAATTTTCATCTGTGCTGTTCCAAAAGTCTTTGGTATTATCAATTGCATCTAATCTGACCATTCTAATGCACAGTAGACACAAAAAAAAGTAAATCTTATGCTACTTGTCATAAAACTAATACACCCACTTTCCTTCCTTCACACCTATTCATAAATATCAATACACACACATGTAAACTTTTCTAGGGATAGCATGGCAGGTGAGGATGTGTAATAACCCCATGCTATCATGGTCCTGCAGTTTCTCATCCTCAAGTTGATCACACTGCAAACAGGAGTCTAGGGTAAAAATTTACAAGTTGATTTGTTTTTGTGATTCCATTCTGAATTTCTTTACCTTCAATACATGCCTTTTCTCTGTCTATACATTCTCTGTAGCATACAAACTAACTATGGAACAAAATAATTACATCTAAAGCAAAAGATACTTATTGTAGATATTAACAGGTAAATTTTAGCAGATAGATTCATTTTTCCATATTTTTTTAAACATAATGAATATAATTTACTTCAGAGAAAAAAAAAGGGGGGGATAAAAGCACTAATACTATTTTATAGCCTCTGTTTCTTAAACTTGTCTGTCTCTAAACACAGATTACATCTTTCTCTTCCCTTCTTCTCCGATGGGAATGGATCTTGAAAAAGAGTGGCAGGTAGTGTTAATAAGTTCAACCTAGAAGTAATGAAAATCTTAGTAATGCAACAAAAAGTTAAATAATGAGAAAAAATATGTTGAGGGTTTTTTTCTAGGTTGTTTTGTTGTTTGTTTGGTTTTTTTTCTAGAGGGAAAATATGCTGCAAGAATTTGATACAATGCAGCTGCTGCAAATTCAGCTGGAAAGCAATAACTAAATGAAAGGTTTCTCCATCCCAAAAAGGTAGCAGAAACTATTCCAGGACACACAAGTGGCAGTCTCCTAAACCTTCTGTGTTACAGGTTAATAATTTATAACCTTCTGGTTTTAGCTACTTTTGGACAACACTGGATTTAAATACAATTATTTTTTTTTTCCAGTACTCCACACAACGAACCACCCAGTGCTATTCTTGGTCTCGTCTGGCATCTGAAGCCAGAGTCACATGGCAGGTTTCTGCCAGCACTGCAATGATGTTGGTTATGGGTGTGAAGAATGCCAGCAGCAGCCCTGACAGAACGGTGCTTTTATTGGAATACCACACTTCTCTTGCAAGGAGTAATTTTACAATAATGATACAGGGGTTTCTGGGAGACACTGCGTTCTTTCTTTGTTGGTTTCACATCTCAGTGCTCCTTACACAGCTACAGCCTCAGAGGGGAATGTGGTAGAGGCATTAATCAGGCTATTCCTCTTTCTCTTGGACTGGTTTTGAGTGCACCTCCCCTGATGGAGGTGAAGCTCTATATGACATATATGAGCAAAGTCTTAATTCCTGTGGTTATTAAAGATACTACATGGCCTTTCACAAGATGAAACATGCTTCCTTTCCAGATCAAATTCAGGGAGATCTAATTTATCTACCATCTTCTTTTGGCTCAATAAAATGTTCATCCCCTCCTGACCACTGTTAAATGAGGCTGGTTTCCTCCTAACAATGACAGACTCATATCTGTACATAATTTCACATTTCTAGTCATTCTTTGGGGTAAAAAAATAGGTATACAGAATTTTGAATCACTCACGTATGCTGAACTGTCTACTTATGTGATTTTGTCATCTTCCATGAATAATTCTTCCAGTAATATTTGGTACAAAGAAAGTTACTTAAGTCACTTAGACTATATATAAATCTGTATCTATCTGTAAAACCATGTCATTACATTCACAAAGGTCAAAAATAAATCATAAAAAACAATTACTGTATTTACCAGAAAGTCACAAGGGCAATATAAACTGCAAAACAGTCACTCAAAGGCTACCATGGCTTGGCTCCACCAAATTTTATACACTACTCCCCAGAGAAGTACACCGAGGGATAAAAAGATTTTTTAAGAAAACAGCACACATGGAGGTGGGAACAGTTAGAAGCAGAGTATCCAGTGCTTTCTGTACCCTCCATGACAGTTCTGCCATCTTAAGTAATAATTTCTTTCACAATTCCTCTGACTCTTTAGCATCCCTGCTGAAGGTTCCCATGCCAAGTATCGTTTCCAGAGATGAGCCACTGCTGTTATCACTTTACTACAGTTGTGTACCAATGACAACTAATACCATAATAATTGTCTTAATTTAAAATCCATTAAAAAATCCTCTTAATTTTATATAATTTCCAATCTATTGTATAAATTGTAGGACTTGTGCAGAAACAACAGCAACAATAAAAATAACTTGTTCTTGAATTAAATGCCAAAATTTGCCATCTCCCAAGCAGTACAGTCCTCTATGCATTCTTCCCTTGGTAAGTAATGTTTCTTTCAGCAAACAAAATCTGAGTCTGTTTAGAATTATTTTTGCCTAGTGATAAGTGATTATTACAGTGCAGCACATATCTAAAACAAGCAGTGGCTTACGTTGTATGTGCATCTATACATGGACTGATTATAAACATGAAAATGAGTCCTTAATTGGCCTATGCTGTGTGCCAGAATATTTAAACTGAAAAACAAGGCTAAATACTTCACAGTTTCCCTTGCAAATATTTTAAATAGCTTGCTTCAATGGATTTTCTTCCCTGGGGAAGAGGAAAGAAGTGCAGCTATAAGGGATAATGGTTGAACAACCTCAGTTTCACAGACAACTCATTTGTTCTGTAAGACTTGATGGAAAAGGTCAACCATGAAAGCAGAGAGGAGTGAAAATTAATTAGGGTAAAATAAAGCTTGCAGAGATCCTCAACCTTAGGGGGAAACCATCATTAAACAAGTGCAGACTGTTATCATACAAGCCCGGGTTTTGTAGCCTGTGTCATACCAGACCCAACTCCTGAAGCAAGAAGATCTCTTTGGTTCTCTCTCCTCGCTGCTCCCTGGCTCAGCTGCAGTCTGGGGTAGATGGTGGCACCTCAAAAAGAGAAGTGACAGTTTTATTTGACTTGTTAGTAAACTAAACAAATAATCCAGACTGAAGAATGAACCTCATCTGCGGGAAGGGTGGAGAAGCTGAGAAGAAAACTGAGTTTTTACCAGTGAGAGAATTATTTTGGCAGATGTGAATTTAAACTGGATCAAACAACTGGGAATTTGAGTTCACAGGCTTGGTTGCAGAGGGGTAGTAAAAGAATGGTAGGTAGAGTTTTGTAGTTGCTGTCATGAGGTTTAAGAGCTTGGAGTGAAGAGAAGGCAACAGGGAGTGGATTTCTGGGATGTACTCAGTGGGTGACATTTTCCTACTACAGCATGTGCCAGATCAAACCTGTGCTCCTCCTCACAGCTAAGGGCAAAATACAAAGAAAACAGCAAGGCACCTGAAGTGCAATTTATGCAGAATTTAGATGCCAATGTAGAGGACAGTGAGCCAAAAAATATTTCACCTAACTTGTTTAGGCACCTGAGAGGCTGTAGGCGCAGAAGATTTGCTTTAAATCTCTAATCTCTGCTACTGTGTATGCCCAGAGGCAGCATTGCCTTGACTGTGCTGAGCTGTCTGAGAGCCATGGGGAGTCAGTCTGGGTGTCCTCTGGCTGCGAGTGCCATCCTAGGGTCACCCCTGCCAAAAGCTACATCCCTGCTGCCTCGTCCTCACCCCCATACCCTGTAATGATGGGATCCGCTTGCTGTGTGATAGTCCCATGAAAGTAGAACCATGGTACTGGGTTTACTGCCCAGCTGGCAGGGAGACTGGCTCCCACCTTCACATCCCAGCCCCAAAAGTAGCTGCATCAGGGTGGAGCTGGACAGGGGACTTAGGCTGCAGCTGGAGTCCGCTTGGAAGCTCTTTGTTTCTGATGTCTGCCCAGAAACTTTGTTTCAGACACAGCACCAAGAGAAGGTGAGAGGGAATCTGGGCCTGCTGCATAATTGCAGGGTTACTCAACTGAAAAGGGGATAATCATATCTCTGTCTCTAACACTACTTGTGCTCTTAGTCCTGGAGAAGTACAGCATGGAAAAGAATAAAAAATAAACTCAGATATTCCATATACTCTCTGTTTTTTAACATTTACCATATACAGAACAAAGTTTTTCTACTCTTCATCTGTGGTTTTGGGTTGTTTTTATTGAAGTGGTCCAATCTGCAATGCCTTTTTTCCTGAATTCAGCAGAGTGGCTTGGTTTGGGAGTACATCTCCATCCAGGATGGCCCTCGGGGTGGGGGTAGGGGAGGGGAACGGGTGGAGGAGCACCTACTTCGTGAATTATAAATGGCCCCAGGCAGAAAAGCAGTTACCTTCGTGTTTACCTCAGCCAAGAGGAAGGGACCTCAGGGCAAAAGCTGCAACAGAAATTAAAGAAGCTGAAGAAGTTTTCTACTACAATTTAAAGTACCTCCAGTTTCTCAGAAAAGTGAATAGGTTAGGTGGGCTGCTTTGACTGGGATTGCGCTCACAGTGAGGTGTAAGCCCTTACACAGGTGCCTAATTCTGCGTGACCTCGACATTGTACAAGTCAGTGCTTTTTGGATCTTGTTGTCTAAGGCCTGTTCTTTAACACACAGACTTCTGAGGCAAGTGGAAAGTTTCTAGCATCTTAAAGGCATGACAGAGCCTGTTACTTCTCAGACCATTATGCTTTGGAAAATATGAAGCAAGAAAAGCAAAGAAAGTTAAAAAAATTATCCAAGAAATGAAAAAAGCTTTCCATATGGTTAAACATGTCCTGGCTCCACCACCAAGCTCTCACCTCGTCCAATGAGAAGGGGGATTCATCGGGCCAGGCAATATGGAAATACAGAATAAAATGTCTTTTTTCTCCTGATGATTTTTTTAATTATTATTAGAGACAGAAAAGCTGCCTTACTTCACATATCAGCTCCAAAAGCTGACAAATTAGGAAGCAGTTCTTCCTTATTGCATTACACAGGGTGACCACATTGACTGACTCGTTTTCTCTGTCCAAAACTGCAACTACTGCCTGGTTTGTGCATTAGGCATCAGAGAAGCCCCATTTTTCCCTGTCAGCATCACAACAGAGGGTGGACTGTTCCCTGCCAGCCCAGTGCTGCAATGCTCTGCTGCTGGTAAATCACAACAAAGGTTTTGGAATAAAAAAGAGAACCAAATCAAACCTTTGCTCTTAGTCTTTGCTAACTGCAGACTTTAGAGACCTGCCTGGAGAAAAGTGCTGGCAGCATGCAATGGGAAATGTGTGCAACACAACGGAGGAACTGACACAGTTTTAGCACCATTTACTAATTTCTTACCTATTATTTATTTACATGCACACATATACACAGAAGTGTCTGGTAAGAGTCATTACCATAGAAATACGTAGTCAGGGTGTAAAAGACTACGCCCTAAAGTGGGTTGAACATGGATGTTCAGTTTTAAGGAATTGGCTATGCATGAAGTTATGGGAAAATGTACCTCACTCTTGGCTCAACTTCTGCTATGACTGAAGATTTTACTGACATAGTCTAAGTTCAGATACATCACTGAGTTTCCACACAGGTCACTCCCTTGATCAGCTAATTGATTTTTGCTCTGTCTTTGGGTAATTATTTCTGAGAAAGTAGACGTATAGGGCAGGATTGGTACGCAGGAATGGCAGAGGAGGCAGCTGCCTAGGTCTGTTGCTTGCCCAGGGGCTATACTTCTCTGCCAAACCACCTCTTAGAGCTATCTGAGTGGTCTATATGCCCTAGAGGCAGGGAGCAGAGAGGCTGGCTGCTTCTCTCTTCTTCTCCTTCTAGATGATAATGTCCCTCACTTTCTCAAGTCAGTGAAACTCCTTTTCTTTCCTTCAGCTGCTGTCAGACAGAAAAGGGAAAAGTTGTAGCTCATAGAGCAATGGACAAGCTGGAATTAATGGGTGGAAACAAAGAGAAGGCAACTGCAGCCCATGTTTCCTCTTTGGCCATACTCTACTATTGGGTTGGAGCCACCACCTTGTTGTTGTGTGGCACAGACTCCAGGGAATGGGTTAAATTCTTCCACTGTACAAACAGGACCACATCATCTTGAACGCAGGGAGGCCAGGACATTAGTGAGGGAGGGGAGAGATAATCCTAATTTGCCTTTCATAGTTTAACATCACCTCTAATCCCATTGGCCTTTCTCAGCTCCTAAGGTCCCCACTGGATGCTTCTGCTCACACATCACTCATATCATCTCTCAGAATTTATATTCTTGAAGCATAAAATTGGATTTTGAGATGACTTTGGCATCAGATTTACAAAATGTCATGAGGTGAAAAAAATCCTACACTTCCTCATATTTTAATTCTATAAATCATCCTGTGACCTGTTATATAATAATGGCAGTACTTATAGTGGAGGAAGGGACTGTTTGAGTCTATAAATAATGGCTGTGGTTGTCAAATATTTTTACTTCCCTTTGGTGTTTAAGCATCTGTGAAAAACATTTATTGCCTCATATATCCTTCTTAACATTTTATCCTCTAATTGTTCTCTTTAGAATGAAAGCAAATGGCTGAGGATGCTCAATTTGTTGTAATATAAACATTTATTAGAGCAGTATGTACATTATGATCCATTTTATTCCAATACTATCAGTACCAGCTATGTTTGACTGGTAGTTTTACTGTGAAATATTTGTTTGATGTCAATGAGGTAAAGTAGATCTCATTTTGCATTCAAGTTGCACCATTCCAAAACATGTTGATCATGCAGTAACATCACAACTGCTCCCAGTGGAAACACAAGGGCCAATCCTATGGTTCACCACCTTCTCTAAAGAAAAAAATGGCTGATTTTTGAGTTCCCCTTTACATTAAGACATTGGTTCCTTTTCAGGTTTTCTTTTTCCTGTTAAATAAAATGGACCACTAGGGCCAGTTGCTTTCTTTCTATGAAAGGGTTATTCTTACATCTACTTGTTTTAAACTACTTCAAACCACTGTTTTTTAGTAAGTATTTGTTATCTGTGGGAAGACTTGCATCCTATTCCTCTGCTTGGTTTTGCAGCAAGCAGCCAGCTTCCCACTTTCTCTCTGGGAGGCCATCTAGCAGGCTTTTCTCCCTCTGCCCATGGGCTCCTCAAACACTTTTTTCTGGGTGAAGCATTCTTCACATCTCTCATTCTTCAACACTGTGACCACTTAGCTGAGCCTATGCTAACCATTTTTTTTAATTTAATTTGAAATCAGAATATATAGGTAGTACATGGATTTTGATGTGTGGCCCAACTTAATCAAATGCCAATCACCTCAAGCTGGTTAACATGCCTATAAATGAAAGTCAAAATAGTCCACAACTGCTTATTCCAAGAGGCAAATACTTCTGACTTACCTCAGTGCACAACCAAAGGTAAACCACAAATGTCTGACTTCTGCAACACATCTTCTTGGAATGTTTAGATTAGCAATTTTACAATTGCATATGTCTTCACTAACTCTACGAGCTGATTGGCAAACAACTAATTACAAGTTACAACAGGAGAGCAAATTCTAGTCTAGACGTATCTGTAGTAGGAGACTGAGGTCAGATTGTTTTGCATTTTGGAATAAGCTCAGAAGAGTTTTCTATTGCCTGACATCAAAAAATGTATGTGTGTTGGTTTGTTGTTTCTTTTTTTATCATTGTTGTTATTATTATTATTATTATTAAATAAAAAAAATAAACAAATAAATGGGAAAATGTC
>JAOEGS010003338.1:22281-38156 GCA_025447755.1 Corythornis vintsioides
AATAAATGGGAAAATGTCGCCTCTGCTTGCTGTCTGGCCTCCCAGAAGTTTCATTGCTAATAATCTTGGTACCCTTTTGAATGCAGCATGTTAAAGATAATGTGAAGGTCACCTTTCAGTACAGTCTTCACCACAGACTGCAGGGGAATCTCATCTCTGGGACCTAGAGCAGCTCCTCTGTCCTTCACTGACATTGGTATCTTCAGAGTTGTTTCTTGCACATATTTTCACGCCTCTCTCCAGCTGCAATTATTGCCACACAGTTACTTCTTTCCTTTTCTTAAATATGTTATGACAGAGGTGCTACTATCACTGCTGATATGCTCAGCATTGGCCTTGAGCACATCATCTGCACCTTGGTGCAGGTCCACCTTCGATCTGGATGGCGTTGGTTCTGTCAGACATAAGGGAAGCTTCTAGCAGTTTCTCATAGAAACCACCCATGTAACCTCCACACTACCAAACTATTGTACAGGGTACTATCTGAAATATCACTTTTCCTCCAAATTCAGGTGTGCATCTGCAACAGAGATAAACCTCTGAAAGTAGCAAAGACTCTTTGGCTTCAGATCCTTGTCAACCAGCAGACATCAGGCCATCATACTAGACATGGGCAGCCAACTCACTCTGTCCCTTTGAACCATGCAAGAAATGGAGGCAGAGCATTATGCAATAGCCAGGCATGTTCCTTAGAGCTCAGGCACACAAATTCAGCTTCTTTCAGTCTGGAGGGACGTAAGCCCTTCTCTCCTTGTGGTATACACTAGCATAGAGGCTATAGGACAGTCAAGACTGAAATATAGAAGTTTGGGAGTGAGTGACGCAAGGTAGAGAAGGCAAGCTAGACACCACTATGTAGTGTATGTGGAAAGCAGGGGGCCAGAACAGTGGTCACCACTTGTGGTTTCTGTTTTTTTATCCAGTAAGTGTTTAATGATTGCAACGAGCATGATTTTGCAAGCACAGTAACAATCTGCTCAGCTATGTCAAGATTAGAGTAGTTCTTACATCTGGGGAGCTATAAAGTCAAAATCAGGATGATCCTAGTGCTTCAGTGCCAAGTAACAAGGTTTTTAGACTCACCAGTTTGGAATAGACTCCTAAAATTTTGTCAGTGTCCCCTTGAGGGTGAGAAGGAGCTGGTCTTCATCTTCATGCATTTCCCTTGACTCTCCCAATCATCCTCTGAAGAGCAGTTCAATTCTCTCTGTAGAAGATACCATTTGAATAGCATTATCAGACATGTTCCTGTCTCAGCACGTATTCAAAGGGAACATAGCTCACTTGTGGGTTTTTGGTTAGTTTGTTCACTTGTTTTGGCCCAGACTTTTGAATGTGATTGATATTTAACTTTTTCTTCTCAACCACATTCATTTATGCTCTCTGACATTTCCACAACTGATTACTCATATGTAGGCATAAGCCAGATAGTTCAGCAAAAATGCTTGTCATAATCTGTGTTAAACAACATAATGTCATATTATGACAACCATTAATTCTCTGACTAAACATATCTGGTCAAGATCCTTATAAGTGTATGTAAGACAATACTGAGGTGACTGAACTAATACCATACTGGTGCCGCTCTTTGCCCGGGGTGTGATAATAGGGAAAGAGGGATTCAACAGTTTGTCACATTTACATTTCATTTGGCTTTTATAATTTGAGTTTGCAGTTCTAAACATCTTGTACACAAATCAGATTTTATGATAGCTCAGTCTGTGAGGATTGATTTCTCTGATATCAAGGCTGGGCTATTATTAGCTAAGTTTCTGAACGTCATTGCTGACAAGATAGAGCAAGTATTTGCTTGCTGCATCACAACAGAGATCCCATCTCTCATCCCTTGTTCTTTCCTTTGATAATAGTCCCAGCCTTCGAGCTTATACAGGTTATAATCTGAATCATTTCAGGCTTGAAATTTATGTTCATTCTACTCTGAATATGTTCTTCCTTAGGAAATGCTCCAGATTTCAACTCTTCCAGTCCCACTGGGAGATGATGTGCATCTCTCAAGGGTTTCTGAGTTTATTCAGAACAACATCACACTGTTAGAAGACAGGAGCCATGGCATGCTGGGTTCTGAGAAACCTTTGCTGCTGGCTAGATTTCCATGGTCTTCCTCATATTAGAGGATTGCCTTTAGAAGACCCCGTTTGTAAATTCTATCCTTTTCTTTCCTCTTTACAAAACAAGTCTAATGGCACTGTCTTGCATAATATAACACCCATCAGGAAGAATATAACAATCATTTCTGAAAATGATCCCAAGTCCTGATGCAAGCTTTCGAACATGAGGCATGCATTCAGCCAACATTTCAATTTCAGCCTTCATTACTTCAGTTTCTCAGTGTCTCATGTCCTTTCATATCCTTGCTCTGTACTTCTGAAGAACAGAACTACTTTTATACCTCATTTGCACTGGCACACAAAAGCACATACAGACTAGGAAGTTCCACACAGTAAAGCGAATGAGGTGGTGTGATTTGTGACGGTATTAAACTGTCTAGGACAGATAGAAAGGACAGTTTCTCTACAGGCTTAATATCCAGCAAATAGGTTATCCAGAGCAACTGGACATTATCCTGGACACTGGGTTATGCTGTAATATTTTCACTACTGTCACTAAGGCAGCGCAGTAGCAGAAGCTGTGGTTATGATACTTTTGTGTGACTGCACAGGCCACAGCACTTTCAAATTATGTTAAACATTGCTTAACATATTCTGTTTGTATGACCTAATTGACTTCTGTGTCTAAGTCTCACTGTCAGGCTAGCTGGAATTAGGTGCCTGGTCCTTAAAATCTACAGATGCATGAAATTTGGGAAACCAAGGCAGGACACCCTGAAGCAAAGCAGCCTTTTCAAAGGGTAAGCCTACATGGCACAATTCACCATGTTGACTAATCAATCAGTTCAGATATAGTGAAAGCATTCTACATAGGTAGAATGGTAGAGCTGAAAGCCTCCTAACCTCCTCCAGTCTTCATTAGCTAACACCACCACCTACATCCCAAACCAGTTGTCCTGAAGCAGCTTAGAGACCTGTGTTGTGTGCTTTCTCCGAAAAGAGTAGACAGTGACAGTGCCCCCACACGATGAGTCTTCCATAGCACTGTCAGGACAATGCAAGGTGCTTCAGAAATAGCTAAACTATCTGTGCTAATAGAAGTGGAACAGTTACATTTGTAAGGCTAATACCTGTACTGGTGTGCCCTACATCCTTCCACTCACTGATGTGTAATGTTATGAAGATTTCATAGTTCCTAAACCACTGAGACTACCAGTCTTCTTGTTATTGTAGGAAGTAATATCTACATTCCTGAAAAAAAAAACTAAACCCAGGAATAGATTAAGGATGCAATTCAGTTATTACTTATAGGTGTCAAATCATAGCATTTCAGATACTCTAAAGTATACACTGGACCTCCAGTTGCCGATCCAGAACTAAGGCTATGGGTCTGCTGTGGGACTCAGACACAACCGCTTCATATTCATAGCTTGGATACCCTGGAGTTTTTCAAAAGGCATTACAATTAAACAGCTGAATCACACTCTGGATGACCATGGCCAAGAAAGGAAAATGTGTGTAACCATTCCAAGTCCCAGACTGATGCTCTTTTGTCTGGATCGGACCTCCCCAAAGGCTTGAGAATACCACCACCCAAGACTCTTAGCTTTATGAATGATTCAAATTGGACCATGAGACAGGGAATGAACAACAGATCATGTGATGGAAACACTTTTGTGTATGCAGTCATGGGCATGCCCTCACATGCAGACACTCCTGAGCTGGCGGAGTGTCCATGCCTTTGGCTGTGCGTTCTCTGCAAGGACCCTGGTTGTGATTGCAATGTCATGTTTCTTTTCCTTAGCACCACCCATCCATTATGCTGGTCAGCAGATTAGGCCAACCCACTTTATATGCACTAGTCACAACCCAGGAGGGAGAGCCTGACATTGTGGTGAGTGTATGGGAGACATCAAGCAGAGCAAGAGTGTCTCCATGTGATAGATAGGTCTACTATAATCTACTTCACAAGTTCTCATAGACTCATCTGCTGCTGAGCAACTTCTTATACACTGAGAGTCTGAGGTTAAGGGTGCAATTTCCTAGCAGAAATGTGATTGTAAACCTAAACTTTTTGATTACTTTTTTCTATTCAGAAAAAAAAAAAAATTGTTTCCAAAAATGGCTTTTAGTTGCAAGTCAAATATATTTAAATCCCAAACCCAGAGATCCCTCTGCATTCTTGTCCAGCAACAAGCTGACATCTCTTCCTTCTAACAGGCTTGACTGATATTTATAAAAACTGATTATTTAATTATCAAACTGAAGGTTAATAAGGCAACATGGTAACAGGAATAACAGTTGCTGTCCACATCACTCTTTCCCTTGCCATGCTGTTAATATCTGTACGCATTATGAATGAGCCCCATCAAAGAAAAACAGGCATCATTATGATACCAAAATTTTCCCTTTGTGACTGTCCATCACTCTTCTCCTCTTGGTACTGCAGGGCTGAGAAGAATTTATACCCTGTATTTACATAGTTATATACTTTATCACTATCACTTATGAAATGCAAAGTGACTGTGCTGATTCATACTGTGCATTTCAGTAGTAACATGGCAATAGAAGTTGCTAGATTGTCAAGCTGACTTCAAGAAGAAATTGTCTCTTTGGCTGATTCCTTAGCCACTAAAACAAGTGTCAGTTTGAAAGTTGTCATGCCAACACAGAATAGAATACTGGTATCCATAGACGGTACTTATGTTTGATAACATTCATTTCATCTACAGTACCTCCCTGCATGGGGGGAGAGATCTCATTAACATTGACTTTGACTTCTTCCACCAAATGAATGCTCATTCTTTAAGTACAAAAATCACATTACCCTAAGCAGAAACCAAGGAAACATAATTCCAGAAGACAGAAAGGATGCAGTTTTCTTTGCTTTCCTCCTTGATACTGACCATAAACTGGATTGAAGCTTTGTTATTTTCTGTGCATTACTACACCATTGATCACAGAAGGAAAATTAGGAAGATTTTTGAGAGCATTTTATAGTACATATCCTTACCTGCTAGTCTTTGGCACTTCAAGAACTTAGTGGTATGAAAGAGACATGAAGGAATGACACCTTCTCTACACTTTTATTAATTAATATCTTAGTGCTGAGAGGACATGTGGTTTGACAACACTCATCATATTTAATGGGAGCTGTGAGGACATAACAGTATGGACTGGGATGAACAAGGATGTTGTGCTTTAGCAAGGAGGCTCCCCCAGAACTTATCTCAAAGCATACTGAGAAGCCAAATGTGAAACTTTTATTTCCCTTGACCCTCTCTGAGTACATGCATACCATTTTGAAGTACTGCTAGTCATAAGTTTGGGGGCAAAACAAAGTTTTGTAAAAAGTAATGATTTGCTGAACCTAAATGATCACAAAATTTTAGAATATCAAAGGAAAACATGAGGTCACTTGGGAGCCAGCATGTCCAGAACTCAGAATTCCATCCAACAAGCAATGCCAGCTCTGGGAACCCATAACTACAACTATGTATAGCTCAGAGGTGATCAACCATGACAGGCTTTCCAACTTCTGGAGCTGTAAAATCCCTTGAAAACCCAGTTCTAGTTTGTTCCCATGAACCATCCATCTTGCAAGAGACACTTGAGTACATTTGCTGAGCATTTGGACTTCAGACATTACCCAAAACACATCCCTGAAAACCTAAATTTACTCCTGTTGTGGGGCTGGCCTGGGGACAAATCACATTCTGATGCTTCCAGGACAGGACATACGACTCCAGAGCTATCAACTGGGGCTCTCAGGCCTGAAGCTGATGAGCCAAGAGCCTGCTGAGTTATCCTCTTCCTCAGCCCGCTGCCATATGCAAATATCTCAGCCTCCAAAGCTCCTTCTGGTGCTGGTCAGGGATCGCACCACACAGCCAGCATACATAACACACACATACACACAGAGCTCAGGGAGCTAAGTCAGTGTATAATGAGTTCAATTCACACATATATATGAGACACAATCAGCAGCCTTTTGAAAACAACAGGCTAATTACACTAAAGAAACAGAGGATATTATAGAACAGGAAAGGAACTAAGAAAAAACCACTGTACATACAAAATGAAACCACACTTCTAAATAATATTTAACCATCCAAACTTCTTTCTAAAATAAATCTTTCCAGCTCTTGCAGAGACTAAGATCACACTGGGTGTCTTTCCAAGTTTTTGGGGAATTTCCAGTGCCTACCCTTTATTCTTTTAGATTAAGTTCAACTCAGGACTCGAGAGCATGTGGGCTAAAACCTGGGAGATGCTGGGCACTTGCATCTCTTACTGAATAGCCTTTTATCAGCCTATTTAGGTTATCCCAGTTTAACCCTATAGTCCCTTCCAGCAATTCAATGACTCAGATTAACTAGACACTTGGCCAGTGTCAAGCTCCAGGCTGAAGGTTGGAGAGAGGCTAGTCCCCAGACAAATGATGCATGGAATTTGTATCTGTGGGTTGCCATGCCGACGCCACACACAGATTGCTCAAGATCCAGCAGGAGTTGGCAGGGACCTTTTTGCTTCCCAGAGACCCACTGACAGGTAATATTACTGAGTTTCTGTTTTATTATGTGAAGTCCCATTGAAATTCTCAGTACAGGCATCTAATTCATCTCCATGTGACTTTGCATAGCAAAAAAAGAGAAAGCGGGAGGGAGCAGCAGGGCAGTGAGGGACCCTCCTGTTCCCAGCACAATGTGGGATTCACTTGCTGTGTGGGGCAGTTTTATCTTTCCCGTGTGCCTGCAGAACTGTGCTGCTCTGAATAGGCTCAGGCAGTCAGAGGCATCTGAGAGCATTTCATAAATGATAGTTGCTGTTATATTCATGAACTGCTTGAGAGCTTGGGGTACTAAGCTGCAACATGAAGGAGGAATGCAAGAATAAAAGAAAATGGCAGAAGTCCAGCAGTGGGTTGGATGTGTGAGTGCTCTGCTTCCCCTCTGCACAGGTACAAAAATCACTGCATGGGACCAAGCAGCACAAGCCACAGTACTTGATCCAAAACTCATAGAGGGAGACAGAAAGGCCCCTAGAGACATCCATAGCCTTTGGCTTAGCTCAGACTCAGATTCACTCCTCTCAACAGGGAATATTTAAAGCATCCAGTATCCATGTCCTTCGTAGAGACGATTGAACAAACTGTTATGAATAAATTATGTAAATAGCTTAGCACCCTGCCTTCTGCACACAAATCATTTAGGAACCCCTCTTCTTCTCCATCAGCCTAACTGTTCTTGAGGAATTTATGCCAAAGAGTTTCTGTGTCAAATTTCCGCCTTCAGGCTGTTTCCAAATTGCTCAGCTTCCCTCTGCCCCTTCCCCCATTGCTGCTTGTTATTCAGTGGGTGTAAGGTTCTCCCAAGTCACATGAGACACTGTTTCCTCCTCTCTGACTTTCCTGGCTGAGAAATAATAAATGGCTAAATGGCAGAGACACATTCCCATGTGATGCTTAGAGATAAATCACTGTGTTAAACCCCATGCTTTGTTTAGGGAGCTCGGATATTTCAGATGGGGCTTGGGATTCCACTACATGGCACAGTGCCTAACAGTTAAGGGCTCCACCACTTGCTGTTGCAATACCTAGGTCCTTTTGTTGACTTAATGCCTGTATCTTTGCCCAGAGCAAAATACATTGGATAAGATAAAAACAATCCAAATAAACAACGAAGCATTGGCATAATCCACTGGAATAAAGAGCAAAACAAGATAACTCTGCCTACAGAATGGGTGTTATGGCTCTTGGCTCAAATTTTTTAGCCATGTACAAGAACAAAATCTGTCTTTTCAGGCCAAAATGAGGGCACTTGAAGTTACATGTCACTTCAGCCTTATGTAACTGCAGCTGCCCCTGAAAGAAAAAATCCAGAGCACTTGTCTCCAGCAAACCTCCAGGGAGATAACCTCCCTGGACTAGGTTAATCCTTTTCCTATGGGTTACCATTTGCCTGGATCGTTGAAGTGTGCTGATTTTGCACCTCTGCAGCCTTGAAACACAACACCAGTCATGGTTGGTGGGAGCAGGGGCAGTGGCCTGAGAGGAGAGTAGGTCTGAGGAGGAGAAGAGCAAGAGTGACCCAGTTTATGAGCTATAAGGAGATACATTGCCTGACCAGGGTACTCACAGAAAGGCTACCATTCTATTCATGATCGCACAAGTCTTACAAGGTTGTCTGCTATCTCTTCAGTGTGGGAGGAAAGGGCAGGAGTGGTCTCCTCCACCTTCCAAGCCCTATCTATAGGGCCAGGACCATGGAAGTGATTAGGACATCCCTTGACAATGCTGACATCAGTTTCCTCTGCCCTTCCCATGGATGAGGAGGACCCAGGACTCTAAGGCTTAGGACAGCCAGGCACAGAGGTAGCCTGTGTCCAAGGCCAAACTTTGCCATTAATGGCTATTTCAATGAGAAAAAATGGGAGTTTACCAAAATAAGTTAATACACTTAGACTAACCATATGCTTGAAATACACATTGATTTATGCATCAACAAGTTCAGTATCAAACACTACATCTTCATAGCTCATATTCATGACAAGTACAGAGGTTGTTTATGGTAAACACATACCAACCTGAACTCAGAATAATTTTTTAAAAAGCAGCCCCATTACCATAGAAACAAAGAAAATGGGGATAATCCATCAATCTGTCCAAGGAAAGACCAGTTCTACCTGCAGCATTCCTGGGAGGTATTTCAGCAGTCTGGTCTTAATGGTCCCCATCAGAGGAATACTAGTCCTTCTGAAAGAACTTCTTCCAGAGAAAAAAAAAAACAAACAAAAAACCAACTTTACTAAAAGATTAGTTAAATCTTTGTTAAGCTTATTGCTTATTGTATTATCCACAATGAATAGAGACAGAAAGGTTTATTATCATCTCACTGAAATGGCATTTTATTTATTTAAAGCCTGGAAGTCACAGTTCTCACCAGTCTTCTCTGCATAGATTAAGCAGATATATTTCTTCATACCTGCCCCTGCAAAGCATGTTTTCTAGACCTCTGACCATCATTTCTCTCCCCTGGACTTTCTGCAATCTTTTTTGAAGTGTGGTACCCAAAATTGGAATCAGCTCCCTACTGGAGGCTTTACCAATGGAGGATTACCTCATAAGTCTTTTGTACAACTTTGTTGTTTATATATCCCAGAATAATATTTGCTTCTTTCACAACAGGATGCCATTACTGACTCATGCTGAGCTCATGATCAACTACAATTCCCAGATCTTTGCTACCTCTCCTCTCATTTCCCATCAAGTATTCAGGGAGGCATTTAGCCCTATCTAAATGCCAGTTTATATTCAATACTATTTATCCTTCTTTTAGAGTATTTTCTCAGGCCTGTCCTCAAAGGCACTTGCAATTTGTCAGTACCTAAAGTTGTATATAGATTTAAAATAATGTGCTCTCTAGTCCAACAGTTAAAGTCATTGTAATGACAATAGTGGATTTGGACCACAGGATAGTCCTTTACAGAGAAATCCTTACCTGAGAAATCCTTTCAGTGCACTACTAAGCTGCTGATAGAGGGTTCTTGTCTGCCATTTGAACTGTGGGTATTTTGCAGCAACCTTGTCAAGAATCACTGGTCCTGAGCCATGACTTCTGGGCAGCAGAGTGCTCAAGACCTTCGAACCAAAGCTGACATGGAAAGTAATGCAGCATGTTTTTCGTATTGTTTGTTGTTCACTGAGCCTGGCAAATTCAGAGGCCCATGAATCAGACCACAATTCCCTGGACACTTAAGAAAATGCCATTTGAGGTGGTGTAAAAAACCTTACTAAATTCTTGCCTGTCCACATGACTTGTTACCCCATCGCAGGGAAAACAAAAAAAAAAAAAACCAAACAGGCTGGTTTGATATGATTGTGTCTTGACAAATCAGTTTGATAACTACTTATAGCTTTGTTCTCTTGCACATCATTTGATCCCTTGTCCAAGGATCTTTCTGGGAAATGAAAGTCAGGTCAGCTGGGACTCAGTGTCCTTTTTTTCTTCTTTTTTTAATAGGCACTCTGTCAGCCTTTTTCTAGCCCAGCATCATCCAAATTCTCAAAGATAATTATCATGGCCTTCAGGATTGTTCAGCCAGTTCCCTAAGTAACCTAGAGTGAATTACAGGCCTGGCTGATCTGAGAAAACCTAATTTATCTAAGCAGTTTCTAAACATTTCTTTCCCTATTCTTGCCTGAGTCTTACCCTTTTGTGGCTGGTGTTAACTGTGTCTACCACCTGATTACAGTCAGGCTTTTTAATGAAGACTGAAGCAATAAAGGGCATTAAACACTTTGGCCTTCTTGGCATGTTTTGTTATTAGCTTTCCTGTCCCATTTATTAGCTGGCCAATGTTTTCTCTGGTCCTCCTCTTACTGCCAAGGAAGTTATACAGTGTTTCCATGTTACCCTTTATATGGCTTTATCTTTTTTTGTATGTTGGTTTTCTAATTTTGTCTACATACACTATTCTTTTATGCTCATCTTTAGTTTCTTGACTTGGATTTCACATTCTGTTTATTCCTTTATCAGTTCTCCAGTTGCTACAGAATTACTGAGTTAGCCAGAGGGGTCTGTTACTAGCTATTGTATCTTTTCCTTCCACTGAGTGGATTTGGAGGACAGACTTAAGTTCTTTAACAAAAAAACAGTTCTTCTGTGCCATTCAAGAACTATAGACATTTTTCTCTTGATTAATTTTGTTCATGTCTATCAATTTTAGGTGTTCACACTTGCTTAGCACTTTTTCTCTGATTAATTCACAAAGTTCTTGAAATCTCCCCTAGAAGATGCTATTGTCTAAAAGAAAAATGTAGATATCTAGGTAATCTTTGAATAAGCATTGGCATATGATTTTCAGGAATCCAAGTGACATGAGCACAGTCTTTCCTTCAGTCTAGAACTGGTAATATATAAGATTCATCAACAAGATGAGGGTTCAAAAAAGATGGTTTAGGGAACTTCAATAATGATGTAAATGAAACAGTTAACGATCTTATTAGATCTAAATGCTGCACCAAGGTTAGATATGCCTGATGGATTTGCTAATGGTAATAGCTTGGCTGACTCATATACATGGGACCCTAATGAAGATCTATGGCATTCTGGTTTCCCCAGTTTTATTTAGTGAGGTTAAGAAAGCATTACTTGAAATGAGTTTGAATAAAAGTGCAGTGACAAGCAACCTTGACCACAAATTACTTAAAATAATTGCTTCATTCACAGTAAAATTAGTAGCTGATTTATGAAACTTGTCTTTCTTCACTGCAAAATACTGTCACATCACTGTAAAGGATGACATTTTCCCAGTGAGGTGACATAAAAGCAAATGCTTTCTGTTCCTCAGCTATCAAAAAGCTTGGTGCACACTCTGGTTTCTTCTTTACAGAGTTTTGATTTAGCAGAGAGAAGACGCGTTCTGTCACTCCACTGTGATAAAAAAAAAAAAAATAAGAGCAAACTCTTCATCTGTTTAGGAAATTTATGTTGATTTCATCCATCTGGGACAGGCCAGTTGCATGTGATGTTTGCAGACAGCACCTTATTGCATTCCTTTATATAGCTGTATTGCCTGAAAAAAAGGCACTTCAGTGAGCAAATCAAATCTTGGATAGGTTAAATCTCCTCTGAGGGTAAAGAGGGAGGCAAAGGCTTCTGATTTGCCTAAAGCATCTGCATTGAGGGCCTGAAACAGGCCCTTCTTGGAGACTGTAGTTTCATTTGTGTTGCATCTTGAACACCAGCCAGCCCTATTCCCTGGCATCATCCAGGCCTAGAGAACCTGATGGTGATTGGATAAACACCACCCTTGAGAACTGGATTCACAGTCTAACTGGTATTTCTGTAAAAATCAGCAACAAAGATTTACTGTGTTCGCTTTTGCACTGTTGAACATCAACAAAGATGTTAGGAGGGAGAAAAGGAGGAGTAGTGAACTGACTCACCTGAGATCAAGCACATGATTAACTGTCATAGGGAGGAGAGGCAGGTACCTGGGATTCAGTTTCCCAGGCCACACTGTTTTCCCTACCATGTTCCAGTGCCTGCTGTGGTATGTAAGACTAATATAGATAGAGCCATTCCTGGGTATTTATCAAAAAATAGCTGGAGCTGTGTGCTCAGGGATAATGACCACTTGGCAAAACTTGTAACAAGTGCCATCACTGCTTGAGGCTTTCTAAACTTTGAAAAATAAGTTACAGTTTCTTCCCTATTGGAGGAGGAAAAAAAAAAAAGCTGAGATATGTGCTATGGAATAACAGGCAGAATTTTTTGTCTCTTTATCTGGTATTTGGTTGTTTGCACATATATATTTGTGTTTCTATGTATCTGGTTGTGTGTTTGTCTGTATGTACCCATATGTTGTTAGTTTTCTGTTCTTTGTCTTTGTAGCAATTGACAATGAAAGCTCTTTAAGCTGGTCTATGCATGCTGCATAACGGACAAGGAGGAATGATTTCCTTATCACAAGCTAAATAACAAAACTTTTCACAGTTATTAACAGTGACAGAAAAATAAGCATCCTCATGTTACCTTACTAATGAACAGTCAGCAACATTTATGGTATTCAGTATTAATCTAAAGAGATATTGGACTACTCTAATGCTTAATTCTCACTTTGTATTAAAATAAACATCTATTTGTGTTCTGCAGCATAATAGGGAGGCAAGTGGGGCTACTCCTGTAGAAAGGAATTAGCTTTCTGTCCCATTTTTGTGATGTGGACATAGTCCTGCAGTCTCACCCCTAAGCCCAAGGAACCAACAGGCATTCACCAGTATGCCTCTCTACCACATTGACAGAAACAACATGAACTAGCTCAGAAACAGAGCTGATTCTGCCCAGGAAATCAAACACATCCACATCTAATTGCACAACTGAATAATGTGTTATTGACTGAGTATAGAACTATTACAAATGCTGTTATGCATCCTGAACCTCCATGATGCAACACGGGGAAAGGTACTGAGATGCTGTTCAGTTCCCACCAAGGTGAAAGGGAGCAGAGGATATTTAGCACATCCTAGGAAGACACCTTCCAAGATTTTATCTAAAGCTTTATGTGCACTAGAAAGTCTTGTTGACAGAGTGCACCTGGGGCAGATGCAAGCTTGCTCTGCTGGTATTTGGTGCCAAGAAAGCGGCATTACCACGTTAGCACAGAATCAGACAGTCCTGGTAAGCCCTGCTGAGAGTCTAGGTGTGTTACTTCAGGCTTGGCACCCTGTTACCACCATCATCTGCTTTTTCTTCAGCTCAGTGGATAGACACCATGGAGATCCAGTCTGCACAAAGGAAAGGGCAAGCTCACATCAGCAGGTTTCATTTTTCTTCCAGGTTGTGTATGTGAGGACATACTTTTAGTTTACAAGAAGGAGATCCATGCACTAACTCCTTCCTGCCTGTAGTCAGCGAGAAATGACAGTCTTTACACCTTCTGGGATTGGGGTTTAGATAAATCCTGCTGCAACAGACACAAACCTCTTCATGCACTTTGTGCTGAGTTGTAGGAAGACAAGCTATCAAAGGCTGTATGTATCTGGGGTCACCAGGCACTGTGAGCTGCTTCTGCTCACTACAATAGCTGCTCAGCAAATATCTGTCCCCTGAGTGCTATGTGCTGGCTGCTGTATCTACAATTCTGAAATCTGCTCACTGAGATTAAATTGATCACTGACACCACCTCCTCTTTACCTTTTTAAAATCACATTTTGTGTTGAAAAAAAATATTTTCCTGACAGGCTCCATACATGAGCAGGTACATTTAGCTTACCTCAAAGAGAAAATCTCCTAAATCTTTGTTTCTGTCTGGAGTCAGGAAAAAGCACCAGTTTTAGATCCTCAGTGTTTAGGGATTGGGTAGATTCCAATCCCCTGTACCTGCAGGAATAGAGATCTTCATCAAGAAACAGAAGGAAGCATGGACGTGAGAAGAATGAAGCAAGCTGAAAGTAGGTCCAGGTCAGGACCAGTATTTCTACCAGACATACGCTGCAGGAGATTTAATAGAATGAGATAAGTAAATACACTGCAGTCATGTGTCCTCATCTCAAGAAGTCCTTCATGACTGTGACCACCCCAAGAAATTGTATAAGCTCTGAAAAAGGGAAAGTACCCTTCCAGAGTAAAAAAAAAAAAAAAAAATGGCAACACAGACACTTTTGCTGGTGCCTTAAGCAGGGGGGTGAAAGAGCATGGTATGGAGAGCAATGGGGAAAAGCAAGACAAAAAAAATTGCATTTTTCTTTTCCTCATAACATTAGATCAGCAATGTCACAAAATTATTTTCTTGAAAGTGGAGTCCTTTCCTTCATATGTTAGTCCCACTAACACGTCAAAACTCTTCATCAAATGTGGACCTGAGTATCCTCCATTACACACTGTCAGCCACTGTTTGTGATCTGTCAGTGCCTGTGTTGCACCAGTGACCTACATGGGAATATTTCAAGGGGGAAAAATGGAGTATGTGTCCTAACAGTTGCTCTTACCTACACATACTCTGGGAACTTCATCATCTCAAGCTTCTTCAAATATTTCCTTCAAGTCTTTTAGAGCCTAAACTCTCCCTAAACGGAAACTGGACTGTTGTGGTACTTCCTACCCTCAGCTATTTTCCACAAAGTAGCAATGGTCAATAGAATCAGTATTTCCACAGCAGAGCAACACCAGCTTCTGGGCTAATACCTCTGGTCCCATGTTTGTGGCAGTGGCAGAGAAGCTGCTTTCATCGTTGTGAAGTTTTTCAGCCATGTAACATAATAGATGTGTCTCCATTGCAGGGCAGATGTTTTTCCTGCTTTGTGATGCAATCCTAGTTATCCGGACCAACAGACCTGCTGGAACACAGCACATTTTCTTCCTTTCTCTGACACATGGGCTTCCCTCTGATAGAGACTGTGACTTGCAAGATCCCTCTGCAACATTAATGCCACTAGGGTGTGACCAGAGGGTGAGACTGCACCCAGACCTGGGAGTTCAGATATACTATGAACTGGTCCATACTGTGTCCCTGAGCGTAGAAGCAATGGCAGCTGGGGACATCTCAGTCACATCTAGTTCTGCATACTAAAGCGACAGGCAGCAAAAACTGCACAATGGCAGGGTTGTCCCTAAGCACCCACAATCCCAGAGTTTATTGCATCTACTAGTGCCATGAAGTCCCTGGGATATGTACATGTATCTTAGTTCTTCTTCAGTTATTTTGCCCATAGTGAGGACCCAGATTGTTGTCATATACGTATCCTGACAGCTCAGTGCTAATGGCAATGACACATTTTTGTACAAAATGCCAGAACACAAATATATTTGAATTATCTAAGTTCTTACACCTCACTGTCCTGAATCTTTGTGATAGTCAAGTGCTTCTCTACAGATTTCTTTAAGCTGAGTGTCACGGTTTAGGGTCAGGGCAACCCCCAGATTGATAACAGACGCTCTCTTTTAACCCCCCCTCCATCCCCAAAAGGGGAGAGAAAAGGAATAAGGGAGAGAGACTTAGTGATTAGAAAAAGGAACTAGAACAATTTAAGTAAAAATGAAAATGAAATATATACAAATATGTACAAAGCCAGTACCGAACCCAACCCCCCTGATGGTAATTATGTCACCCTCACGGATGCTGTGGAGGATCTGGACTCTGGCACTGGGTTTTGGGAGCGAACAAAAAACAGCACAAGAGCCAAAGCAAAAGGGAGAGATCGGAAGCGAAAAGGGATGAACCTCCCGACCCCCGAGCTTTCTATACTGGATATGACATGTATGGGCTGGAATACCTTGTTGGTCAGTTTGGGGTCACCTGTCC
>JAOEGS010003339.1:16556-27873 GCA_025447755.1 Corythornis vintsioides
AGGGGTTCCTGCCCTTCTTTGCTGCAGGGGGTACTGGATGGGCAAGGAATGGCTTCCAAACTGGGGAACTCATCCAGGCTCTTATGAAAGAGCCACATTGGGCTGGTTGCATGTTGCTTGCCAAGTCCTTATGTGTTATTTTTTTTATGATTGACTGAAATCTTGCCTTCCTACCCAAAATTTTCTCTGATAAAGTGAATGTTTCAGATGATCAGACAATGCCTGGGAAGTCCTTGGATTTTCAGGAATACTTAATGGGTTTTAGTTTTGAAAACTAATTAGTTTCTGGTAGCTGGGCTAAATGGGACTATTTTAATCGTGTTACCTCATGGTCGGATGAGTGCAGTGGAAACCTTAAAAATGCCAAGCTGCCTATTAATGGTAGTGACTTTGTAAGTTAGGGAAGTGGCACAAGAATCTTGCAGGTTCTGATATGAATCTACAATAGCCAACAAAGACAGTGTAAAGGGAAAAAGGAGCAGTTAAAACTGATGTTCCCCTGAGTACCCATCCCCTCTCTGGTGCTGTGGGACAGTGGGTGAACTGGGGCTTGCCTTGGCTCTGCCCAACTCAGTATTATGTCAAATGTTTATTCAGGAGATGAAACTCTTCTGGTTATTGCAGCAGCAAGACAGGGGAGAAGCTACTTGCTCTAAACTCCATAAGCAAAACCCCACGTGAAGTGCTTGCTGTGCCTCAAAGGCCCTTGTCTGCCAGTGTCAACCTGCTGCAATTACAGAAGCTGGCACAGAAATGTGTTTGGAGAGAAATGCAGGGTGTTCTTTATCCCAGAAAGCTCCGTGGCTTCGGTGTCATTAGTCTGACACCACCCCAGTCCCCTGCAGCTCTGCATCACTCAAAGCAAGGTATTTTGCAAAGAGAATCTGGGTGGTCCTTTTATTTATTGAGGGGATCAGATGCCTTGGGGAAAGCCTGTGGATCTCCCAGCCAGATCACTCCCATCTCACCTCTGCTTGGGCTGCCTGCCAGGTGAATTTATTCTCCATCGTGAGGGGTGTTGTGCAGTGTCTGAGCTCTGTGCTCTGCTGTCACAGCCTTCAGAGGGCACTGAATAATTCATGGCTCTGAGACAGCTGCAGTCAGAGCTTCCCCGAAGGTGTTGGGATCCGTTTGTGGCCCCGAGGATGCCAGCTGGGAGTGCCTTGCTCTCCTCCCTTGCACACTGCAGGGTGTCCTGTGACAACGAGAGGAACACATGTTCCCCGAGGTTTCCAATGGAGAGCCCAGGGATGGGTGCTCCTTGGATACTCTGGGGGGTCCCTGTAATCACAGAGGACTGTTCTGGATCTCCCCTGGGTCTCCAGGGTGGAGCAGCAGATCTGTTCTGGGAGCAGCTGGGGAACTGAGCAGGACTTTCCCCTCCTGCTCCCGGAGCTGCTGCCAGGGCAGGGCAGGCTCACAACACAGCAAAGGTGCCTCTTTCTCTCTGAAAGATGGGTCTGGATTCAGTCCTGATAGAAAATGAATCAACTGAGGGGCTGTAGAGAGTTTAAACTGATCCCCAAATGGAGTCAGAATCATGGAATAGTTTTGGTT
This sequence comes from Corythornis vintsioides, assembly GCA_025447755.1. Lineage (NCBI taxonomy): Eukaryota > Metazoa > Chordata > Aves > Coraciiformes > Alcedinidae > Corythornis > Corythornis vintsioides. The sequence goes on from JAOEGS010003339.1 coordinate 18,114, forward strand.
GGGAGAGACCTTTCAAATCATGGAGTCCACCCATCCCCCAGCACTGCCAGGGCACCACTGACCCATGTCCCACAGCTCCACAGATGGGAAACCCCTCCAGGAGTCATGGGGACCCCACCCCTGCCCTGGGCAGCCTGGGACAGCCCTGGACAACCCTGGAGGGGAAAAAAATGGCCCTCGGCTCCAACCTCAACCTCCAATTTTAGTGCTGTAGTTAAGGATTTGGGGAGAAAAGAACCCATATAGCAGGAAAAATGGAGCTCTGCAGCGTGCAGTGCTGAATTGAGAAGGTTAATGATTAAGAATGCCAAACAGAGCTGTTGGAAGGATGGGAGGCATCGTTGTGTGACAGGTATCTTTACATTTATTCATGGGATTTTTGAGCCGAGGAAGGCTTTAAGACAAGAAGACATTTTGTTAACACTGATGATACAACAGAGTTCACAATAGCACTGCACCTCAGTCATTATTTAAAATTACATCTGAAGAACATGATGGAGCAGTGTCAAGTAAGGATTTTAGAGCTGCTAAACCAAAGAGGTTTTAGACAGGCAGCCTGTTCTCTCTATACAAATGAGTATCTTTGCTTAAATCAACATCTGTGTTTTCTTTTGTCAGCACCTGTTTGCTCTGGTAAGGTCGGAATTCAATACATCTTTTGATATAATATTTTTGTGTGGGCAACTTTGGGCTACTGGGAATAAAAATAGTAAAAGTTATTAAAATGTTGGGTTTTTTTGTTGTTTTTGTTTTTGTTTTTTTCTCTTGCAAGTTGCTTGATAGTGACCAGGAGTTATATAAGAACTTCCCTCTGGTAATATCGGAGCGTTGGCAGCAAGAAGTAGCAGAAACTGTTTATGATGCAGTAAATGCAGACACAGATAAAATTGAGGCCAGAAAAAGGGCTAAAAATAAGCAGCTTGGCCACGAGGAAGGTAATCTGTCAAATACTCTTCTCTCCATCTTTTGCTGCTAGGGAGTAATTCCTGTGTTTGAAGTTGCACAGCACAGACTCCCATATTACTGTCATTCACCAGTAATTGTTAGAATTCATTTCGTCTGTGTGGTGGCTCTGAATGTTTTGAAGTGCTGTATGGTGACATAATGTTGTGGAAAAAAATCTTTTTGTGCTCTCTTTTAAAGATGATCCTGTACAGCCTGTCAGTGTTGTTGTTTATGGTGTGTGCTCGGAGTATGTGGGATTTGATTTCATGACAGGGAAGCTGGAAAAGAAAGGGGAGGGTCCATTATTGCAAACCTGACTTGTTTGCCTGATGTTGCATTCCAAGCTCTGAACTTTGGAGAGCAGGGGAGAGCTCTTCCAATCAAAGAGCTGGTTGGAAAAACTATCAGCATGTCCAAGCATCTCCCAGCACTGCCAGGGCACCACTGCCCCATGGCCCTCAGCACCACAGCTCCATGGGGGATTGGAAACCCCTCCAGGGGTCATGGGGACTCAACCCCTGCCCTGGGCAGCCTGGGACAGCCCTGGAGGGGAAGAAATTGCTCCTCAGCTCCAACCTCAACCTCCCCTGGGGCAACTTGAGGCTGGTTTCTCTTGTCCTGTCCCTTCTTCCCTCACCCCCTCTGTCTCCAGCCTCCTGTCAGGAGCTGTCAGAGCCAGAAGGTCTCCCTTGAGCCTCCTTCTCTCCAGGCTCAACCAGCCCAAGTCCCTCAGCTGCTTCTTCCCACACTCCTGCTCCAGCCCCTTCCCCAGCTCTGTTGCCTTTCCCTGGCCACACTCCATCCCCTCAGTGTCCTGCTGGGAGCGAGGGGCTCAAAACTGACCTCACAAGCCCAGTGAGGGTCCATGGAGCCCCATTGTGACCAGGACAGTGCCCTCCCTGGGATGCTGTTGTGCTGCAGCTGTACCCACAGGCTGACTCTTGCTCTTGTCACAGATTACGCGCTGGGGAAGGACTGCATCATGCACGGGTACATGCTGAAGCTGGGGAACCCCTTCCTCACCCAGTGGCAGCGCCGGTACTTTTACCTCTTCCCCAACCGCCTGGAGTGGCGAGGAGAAGGAGAGTCACGGGTAAGTGGGGGCACCCTGGAGGGCAGCAGCTGCTGGGGGGGATGTGGAGGCAGATCCGAGGACTCTACTCGGGCATCCCACCCTGGGAAGCAGGGTTCTGTCTGAGTGAGTGGGTGGTGTGTCACTTGCCCGGGGTATGGTTCAGTTACTGGGCAGCTGCACCCCACCCAGGCCACTGAAAGTTGCCTGTTTGCTTTGTTTTGCTGTGCTTCTAAAGGGATTTGGTAGTTCATGGTGTTGTTTTCCATTTAGGAGCTCTGGACTATTTATACCAAAAAACATAAACTGGTAAGGTCCTGGACACCATAGCATTTCCCTGCAAATGCTATAGTGCCTCCAGCTGAGCCAGGGCACAGGGCTGCAGAGCACTGCTGTCCTCTCCCTCTGTAGGGAAAGGCTTTGTGTTTCCTTCTGTGTAAGCATCTAGTGCTTCAATATCCCCTCGTGGCTCTTGGAAATAGGCTGTGAGATTCTCCTTTTTCTTTAAACAGCAGTAATACTTGGAGAAATAGATAATATTCTATGCAGCTCTCTTGAGGGAAAAGAGTGTTTTGTTGGTAGACACACCTATTTGTAGATTCTCCCCCCGTGCTGTCATCACTGCCTTTCTGAGCTTACATTTAGTTGTCCCTGTCGAAGCAACCAAAGCCTCCTGCTGCATCTCTCTTCCCTTATCATCCATCTCTGGTTCATGACCCAGTCTTCAGAAAGGAAGAAGTGTCTGTGAACTGACTGTGTTCATGTTTGTAACCTGATTCATGTCCAGAAATGAGGTAGTGGCTTTTAATTGTCGGGGTGTTGTTTTCCAATCACCTCTCTGCTCTCTTGCCCCACGCTGCAGCAAAACCTGCTGACCATGGAGCAGATCGTGTCTGTCGAAGAAACACAAATTAAAGATAAGAAATGCATCCTGCTGAGAATTAAAGGAGGAAAGCAGTTTGTCCTGCAGTGCGAGGTGAGGAGCTTGGTTTTCAGGAGCAATTGGGTTGTTTTGTGATCAAATGATGGCAGAGTGTCAGGTCGTTTTGCACGTGATGAAATGATGGCAGAGTTCTGTTAAAGCTGAACCCTGGGAAACCCAGGAAGTTTTTATCACGCTGGGATTTTGCAAGCAGGAACCCTGCAGCCGTGCCAGTTTCTGCCCTGCATTTCACTGGTTTTTGGGGCCAGAATGAGCTCAGTTTAGCAAACAGCTAGAAACTTAAACTTCTCGACCTCCGTGGCACGTGTGGGTGTGAGGGAGGAAGCTCATGAGGCCGTAGCTGATGGAGGAGCCACGTTACCCATATTCCTTCAGAAAGTGAAGACTATCTGCTTTCAGTGCTAAGAGAGGAGGAGCTGTTGGCAGTTTGCTGCCGAGTGCCCAACTGCTTCTGTGTCTCTTTTCAGAGCGACCCGGAATTCGTTCAGTGGAAAAAAGAGCTGACAGAAGCTTTCACTGAGGCCCAGAGGTTGCTACGCCGGGCTCCCAAGTTCCTCAATAAGTCCCGCTCGACGGTGGTAGAGCTTTCAAAACCCCCCCTCAGCCACAGGAACAGCAACGGGCTGTAGGAGGAGGGACAGGCAACGGGAGCCCCCTTCGGGAAGAGCCGCTGGGTGAACGCGCGGAGTTTCACAGGGACCCTTGGGAATGACTTTGTGCCATCCCGGCCGCGGGGTGAGCTTCCGAGAGGAGGAGTTCCTTCCGTGTTTACAGCGTGGGGGGTGAGGCCAGGACTCTGTCTCTGGGGCAGGGAAAACCGGAGCAGCGTCGGGAAGGAACCGGGAGCGGCCGCCGGGACCCCGCGGCTACGGATGGCGCGGCCGCTCGGGCCGGGCACGGAGAACCCCACGTGGCTGCTGCTGCTGCTGCTGGCCGGGATCACCCCCTGCACCCACCCCCCACCACCCCAGGGGCCGCGGGAGGAGCCGTGGACGGCGACCCCCTCCCCGCCCCACGTCGTGTGGCCGTGTCCTTTTCCTGCCGTCGCCTCCCTCCGCGCCGCTGACGGGCGGCGGGGCTGCGGCGCTCCTCCGGACTGAATCCTCCCCCGTCCTGTGGTTTCAATGTTCTTGCTCCTTCACGGGAACGTCTGGACTCAGATGATCCCAGCCGGGTTGTTGTACTCACTAATAGTAGCTACCACCGTTTTCGCTTCTTCTCGACGTATATGCAGCACTGTAACTGACACAATAGAGCAGCGACGGGTGAAGAGGAGTTCCTGGTGGCTTCATCTAGCTCTCTGTTGTACAAATCAACTATTTCAGCACAGTTTTTAAAAGAGCAGATTCCTTTCGACAAGTTTACAGTCAACATAAAGACAGTTTTGTTCTTTTTTTTGTTGTTCTTTTTTTTTTTTTTTTTTTCCATTTCAGGTCAACTGCACTTTTTAATGATTAAAAAAAAAAAACAAACAACAAACCACCAAGAAGTTGTTCCCAAGCCAAGGCTTTGCAGTGCATGTGCCGGGTGAACGTGTCGGGGAACCTCGGTACCTGCTCCGGATCTCCCCTCTGCTGTGGGACTCGTGGATCCTGCTCTATTGTGCACAAAACCATGAAGCAAGTGTCTTCTGTAGCGTAGGCATCCCAGGCTTCCTCCATAGCTCAGCTCAGGAGGCTGCTGTGCTCATCCCCGGGGGGGGATTCTGTGGTTTTCTTTATCCTAGAGTTCTCACACTGTCCACAGTCTGAGGGTGCTGAGGATGGGGCTGACAAAGAGCTGATTGCATCCCCAGGTGGGTGTTTGGTTGCTCCCTGTGGATGCTCTCACTGAAGCAAAGATATCTCCTGTTGGACAGCTCTGGGGAGTCAGCCTTATGCTGCTTGTGGTGTTGGGTTAGAGGCAGGTCGGGGTTGGTTGGAGCTTTTTTACCCCCTCAGTTAACTCCTCAGAGAATGTTTCTGCCCAGATTCAGGGGCACGTGGTCCCTAAAGATGGGAACTGCCAGCCAAGGGGAACTGGAGCTGCAGCAGCAGCTTGCTGTGCCCACCAGGGCATGCAGGGTTTGCCCAGCTCATGATGGGCAACCAGAGTTCTAGGAGTTCAGAGTCCTTGGAGGAAGGCACAAAGTGGCAAAACTAGGAGAATTACCTAGGAATCGTGTTTATCCCGAGTGTGCTTGTCAGAAACTGGGTGTGTTTGCCTCAAAAGCAGGAGCAGCACTGGCTGCCCAGCCTGGGCTCTCACACCCCTGGGACTCTGCTCTGTCACCTGCTGTGGGACGAAGGGACAACCCCCCAGGAGCCAGGTGATGCCTGTTGATGGCTTTTCCCCCGTTTATTTCCACATCACTCTGTGTGAAGAGCACCAGTGTCTGTCAGTCTGGCTGGTCAGTGGTGTCCAGCATCTCTGTGGGGAGCACAGGGGACGTTCTGGGGTTTGGGACATCAATGTCTGGTCTTGCTGGCACTGGATGGGCTCAGGATGCTCTTCAGCTTTTCCTCCTGTACCATGAAATGCTCTTTATTTTCCTTCTTGCTTTGAAAGCAGTCATCAGAGGATGATAAAAACCCCTCTGTGTTCTCATGTAGCTTGTTCTGTGCTTTCTTAGCTTGTTTTGAGTTCCATCCTTCTTTTCCAGCTGCTTTCCACGGTGGCTTTTGCCCTGTCCGTGTTGGCAACGTCTGAGCACTGAGTCCAGGGTTTGTGGGGAGGGGACAGCTCTGCAGTGGGGTCTGTGAGGAGAGGAGGGGACAGCTCTGCAGTGGGGACTTTGTGCCACAAAACCCTGTATTTGATGTGGAAAGGAGGCTGCCTGTTGGCTGAGGGAAATAGGTGTGTTTGGAGCTGGGATGGTGCAGGAGACACATGGTCCTTATTGCCCAGGGGGTGCCAGGTGGGCACAGAACAGTGAGTTTGGGGCTCTGTGTTCAGCTGATGTATTGACTGCAGAAAAGCTTTGCCTCTGACTCCTGCTGCTGGGGAGGAGGAGAGATCACCCCAGCAGAAACCTCATGTACACATGGGGGAGGTTGGGATCCCAGTAACAACTGGGGTTCTGCGTGGCAGGGACTGGATCTGCTGGGGTGGAGGGAGAGGAATTCTGCCTTTCAAAGCAATATGTTCAGTGCTGTTCTAATTGAGACACTGTGTTCTCTGAAGGTTGCTCTGGGATGAGGGTTGTTGATGGATGTTAATTTAGAAGGTCTTCAGCTGGAGCATGTGAGGCCCCGTGGTCTCTTTTACACATGATGACCACATTTACAGGACTTTATTTCTTTCCTTAATGTTCAGGGAAGAAAAGATAAAAGCAATTAGAGCCCTGGGCACCAACAGCAAATGATAAACACGGATTTTTAAGCCAATTATCTGAAAGTCGTTTAAAAACAAATCAACCAGGCTGGAGTTGACTCTTGCATTTCAAAACAGATCAGGTGCCAGGTGGAGCCACATTCAGTGCTCCTCTGACACCTCCCCACGTCTTCAGCACGGGGGAATTCTTGTCAAGGGCTCTTCAGCAGCTGGGAAAAGCAGCCAGGCTCCAGCCCGGGCAGGGATGCAGGGCTGGGAAGAGGTGGGAATTCTGCAGGAGCTGGGCTTTGGGGGGGTCATGGTGACTTCAGGAGAGCTGCAGCTCTGTGCTGGGGTGGTGTTTTGGGAGCAATGCAGCAAATTCTTGTCACAGTCAGACTCTTCTGAGGTGGGATTTAAGCTCAGGGGAAGCAGCACTGGCTGTTCCTGCTGCAGGCAGTGTGCCTGAGGAGGTGTTTGGAGCTGGGCATGAGCTTGGCCAGTGCTCTGAAGTGTCCCCTGGACACCCTGTCAGCTGAGATGTCGTTGCAGGTATAAATCAGGCAGTTTTTTGTTATTCATAATTATTTTGCAAACCCATTGAGCTGTTGAAAGAACACTTGCTAATATTTTTTTCTACAACCCATCGAGCTGTAGTCTACCCATTTTCCCCATGTATAAAGGTTTCTTTGTGTGAGCTCTGTCTTGTCACCAGCCCAGCAATGCCTCTGGCTGCAGGCTCACGAGTTGCTTCTCCAGTGGCTGCTGGGAGATAAGCCTGGCTGGTGGAAATGCTGGAGCTGACCCAACTTGTGCTGCTGTTCTGAGTGTTACCCCCCATTTGGCTCAAAACCCAGGGCTGGGGGGGGGGTCTGACCATGGTTGGGGGTGCAGATGGGAAGCCTGGCAGGTTATAGGGTCAGCTGTGGGTGAGGAGGAGCTGGCAGTGCCAGCAGACTGACCTTGGCTTGATTTTCCCTCATTCCTCTTCCTGGAGAAATGCAGCAGATTTTGCTTCTCCCACCCCTGCTGAAGGGGAGCTCAATCCTGGGGTTGGTGGAGGTGTCAGGGCAGCAGCAGGTGACCCCCTGGTGCACAGGCAGGAGGAACTGATGGGTGCTGAACCCAGTGTACAGTAGATGCTAAAAGGATTCTAGGTGTGTTGATCAGGAGCGAGCTGGTCCTAGAAAATGAAAGATAAAAACCCAAAAGGTGTATTTTGAAAAAGCATAGTATTAATTTTAATATTGTAAAAAAAAAAAAAGCAAAGAGGAAAATATCTAAAGTATACAGAGAACATATATCCAAATGTTGGGGAGTTTCAAGATGATCTACTTTTGTTTTCTGCTGGTTTCTATTCCCTGGTGTACATATCGTGCGGATGAACATTGGCTGTTTTAATACTGTTGTTAAATTGTATTTTTATTTTGTGTTAAACTAATCATCCCAGACTCTGCTTTATTTTGTTTATGTAAAGGTTGCTATGCTATGTAGGTATAAAACTGAGAATTCTATTTTAACAAAAAGAAAAAAAGAAGGCATTTTATATATTATTTATTAAATACGTGTTTCTCCAACTTCTGACATTCCACAGAATCCCTGCTCCGTGCAGCTCTGCCCATCCCTCCTGAGCAGGATCCAGCAGCTTTATTCTGTTTTTCATGACAGTCACAGCAGTTCCCCCCGCCTGGCCAGCAGCACCCCCAGGACCATCCCAGAGTGGCTCGTGAAGGCAGAACCACCTGGAAAAACCTGGAAAAACCCTTCAAACCAACCCCTTGGTTGGGTATTTCTATTTCTTCACACGTGAAGGCAGGAGAGGAGTCCTGCAGAGCCAGCTGGCTGTGGTTCAGGGCTGTGCCTGCAGCTGAGGAGGGGAGAGGGTGGCCCTGGACCCCAGGCACGGAGCATCCCATGGGTGGCTCCCAGGAGGGTCTCAGCCAGGGAGGAGCAGGATTTGGCCATGCTGCCATCCTCTGTGGCTCACAGAGGGGAGCTGCCAGATGTTTGCCAGGGTGCTGCTGGCACTGTGCACATCTGGAGATAATCAAACCAGGCCCTTCCCAAGACAGGCACCAGAACAGCCCCAAATCCACCAGAGAACTCATTTCCTGGAAGTAATTCCAGTTATGACCATGGCCTCTGTGGTTTGGGGAATATTCAGGGTATTGAAACTTGTGCTTTTAGTCTCCTCTGTGGCACAGCTCAGAGCCTGTGCAGCTCCAGGGCAGCTCCTGGGTGAGCTGGGGCTTTTCCAGCTGTGCCACCAGAGCTCTCACCTCAGCTTCCTTCCCCCTCCATCACACCTGCCTAACAGGGAGCCCAGGAGCACCCATGGGCAGGACAGGAGAGGCCAGTGGCAGGTAGGACTGTGCCAACACCGGTGCCATGGCAGTGTTTTGGTGTCACCCCCCCAGAAACACGCCATGGCTGGGATGGTGCCAGGCCTCAGCCGTGGCATGTGCCCAAGCAGGGGTTCATTGGAACACCCAGAGATGGGCTCAGGAAGCTGGTTGTTCTTCCAGGGTCAGGGTTTGCCTGGGTTTGTGCAGCTTGCCAGGTGGGGACAGGAGCTGGGCTGGGGAGAGGCTCTCCCAGTGTCATCTACTTGAGGAGCAGGAGAGCTCAGAGCAGGGCATGGCAAGGTAAAAAGAGTCTGAAAAACAGAATAAAGCAGGAGCATCCTGGGAGAGGAGTGTTGAGCAGCTCTGCTGCAGCGACTGCATCCAGTCCTTCCAACAAAAAAAACCCAAACCAAACCTAAATCCAAGGAGCAGATTCAACCCGAAAAGCTACTGGTGACTTCCAGAGAACCTGTTTTTCCATGTGTAATTTAAGGGTGAGAAAAGCCAGTATCTGTAAATAACTAGATATTGTATCTCTGAGGATCATTCTTTGTGTCCTGTATCGGGCTCTTCTCCATATTTATTGTGCAGAGGAATTTGGGGGTGGGGGGGTGCCCCACGCCGGGCCCCATCCTGGCAGCTCTGCTCACAGAGACTGTTCCAGAGTTGGCAGCACCCCGGGGGCCGTTGGTGACGGGTGTGCCACACGTAGCTAACGCCGCCGTTGTTTTGTTCCCAGGGTTCTTGTTGGCACAGCTAAAGCTGCTTCTGTGTGTTGGTCAGTACGACGAGAACCCCAATAAAAACCGTCCTTTGCGTGTCCACTGGCCACTGCTTCTTTGGGGCTGGAGAGCTGGGCTGGGGCTGGGGGGCTGCTGCCCACCCTGGGGATGGAGAACAGAGCCCCTCTGCCCCCTCCCCGGGTGCCCACACAGGGGGTTCCTTCAGAGAATCACTGCTTCGGGTGGGCTGGGAGTTTTGACCTCAGGGGGTCCAAGCATCCCCCACCACTACCAGGGTACCACTGACCTATGGCCCTCAGCTCCATGGGGGGCTTGGAAACCCCTCCAGGAGTCACGGGGACTCAACCCCTGCCCTGGGCAGCCTGGGACAGCCCTGGAGGGGAAGAAATTGTTCCTCAGCTCCAACCTCAACCTCCCCTGG
>JAOEGS010003342.1:3043-17200 GCA_025447755.1 Corythornis vintsioides
CCCAGGGCAGGGGGGGAGTCCCTGTGACCCCTGGAGGGGTTTCCAAGCCCCCCCTGGAGCTGTGGTGCTGAGGGCCATAATTTAGTGGTGCCCTCAGTGCTGGGTTAACAGTTGGACTTGATGACCTTAAGGGTTCTTTACAACCTAACCAGTTCTGTGATTCTCTGATCTGCTCTCTCTGTGCCCACTTTGGATGGGCTGAGAAATGAGAGAAGAAGTGGGAAGGACTCCTGGGTGGCAGCAGCATGTGGATGCTGATGAGAAGCTCAGAGAAAGGCAGGTGAAGAGTCTCTCATTTGTCCTTCTATGTCTCAAACCATAGGATTTTGGCTGCTTTTGGCCACCAGCACAGGGCCCAGCTGGGAATGGCAGAGGTCTGTTTGCAAAGCAGGGCTCCCTGATGTGTCCTCCCTTTGTTCCACGTGTTTGAGAGCATCAATATGTCACAACCAAAATGCTAATGAATTCCTCCCACTGCCATCCCTCCCTCCAGATCCGTGTGTGCAAACCATTCACAACCCACACACTGGCCCAGGCTTTGCCTGCACCCAGAGCTGGCTGGGAGGGAATCATTGCTGCAATGGAATCCAGCTTTGAATTGCTCCAGTCACACAGAATCACTGCCTTTGGTTGGAAGAGACCTTCCAGATGATCTAGTCCAGCCTTTGACCCAGCACTGCCAGCTCAGCACCAACCCATGGCCCTGAGCACCAGGGCCACATTCCATGTCAATGTCTCCAGGGATGGTCACTCCACACTGCCCTGGGCAGCCCATCCCAATCTTTGATATCCCTTTCAGTGAAGAAATGGTTTCCTTCCAGTTCCAAGCCCCAGTAACACACAGCTCTGGGTCTTCTGTGAGCTCTGCTGGGTAGTTTTTGGGTAGGAGAATCCACTTGCTGGCTCACAAGCAGAAGTAAAACCTCAAAGACATGTGGAACTGGTGGCTGCTCTTTCAGCTGTTGGATCACATCAAGACAAACATGTCAGAGAGAGCAACAAGGTCTCCCCTCATCCTCCTCTTCTCCACACCAACCAGCCCCAGCTCCCTCAGCTGCTGGTCTCTGGCCACTAAATTCAGCCTCAGGGCCACTGAAAGGCAGAGCATCCCTGTACCCCCTGCAAGCAGAGTGAGTTTGCCCCAGTGGCCACAACAGCCTGGCTGAGATGGGTCTGGGGGAAGGGAGGGAAGTCAGCCCAGTCATTTGATGTGATTGGGAATATTGCTTTTTGCAGCCCCACATTTGGTTTTCATTTGGTGGCTGCTCTCAGTTCATTTCTGCTGGCTCTTCACTTCTGATCCAATTGAGCTATGGATGCAGGAGAGGAGAAGGAAGCAAACAAGATTGGTGTCAAATTATTTTTTTTCTCCTTTTTTTCTTTTTTTTTTTTTTTTTCCCTACCTCCCTCTTGCCTCTTTACTTTCAAAGATCAAAAGAGGACAAAATAAAACTTTATATATAATGAAACACAGGCAGAGGGGGAAAATGGCAGCACAGAAAATTGTTTTCAGTCTTCTTTTAAGGTTGCTGTTGCTATCTTTGATTTAAGCCCCACTGCTTTAATCAGGGTGTTGGAGGCGACACAAAAATTCTTCATCTAACCAAGTTCCCTTCTCACTCTCTTTCTGGTTTTCTGTCTCTCCATTTTTTTTTTTTACTATTTTTTTTTTTTTTTATTAATGTGAGTTTAAAAAAGATTCTCAGAACCCAGAGCTGGCTCAATTGTGTTTTGCCAGCTAATAACCCAAAGCAGGATCAGCTATTTTGCAGCTGACAGATCTGTCTCTAAACTAGATTGTCTTTCTTGCTGGATTCATCCATCATGCATGGTAAAAAAAAATATATATATATATAAAAGAAAAGATGAAAAAGTCCTGAAAGGCCACAACAGAGTCTCCCCAGAGCCTTCTCCTCTGCAGGCTGAACCCCCCCCAGCTCTCCCAGTCTATCCCAGGAAAACAGCATGTGCTGAGTGATCCTTGTCCTCAATAGCTCTGGTCTTCCAGCAGCTAAAGGGAATTCCTGAGGTGAAGTTTATATCTGAACAGCATTAATAGCCCTTCATAGACCCATCCTCTTTCAACTCATCTGATTTTTCAATGGTTTTTTTTTTCCCTTCATTCATATTTTTTGGCCTGGCTTCCATCCTGCCCTGACCACTTCTCTGCTTTAATCCTACCCTGCATGAAAAAGTTCTTCCCTTCTTTTGTCTTCAACCTGCTGCCCAGACATTCCTCTGCCCAATCCCTTGCTCCAGAGTTGGGAACAGCCCTTTGCTCTCCCAGTTCTCTGCTCTGTGATTTTCTAGGCACCCCACCCATTGTCTCTTCTCCAGGTTGAAAGCTACTGCTCTGCTCAGGATCTTCTTTTTCAGGAGCTGTTGTTGTAATTCTGCTTATTTATGCCTCACTTTTGCATAAATATAGGATCCATACCTGTTTGTGTTACACCTTCCTTTGTGATGAGTGTTCCACATCAGTTATGCATGGTACCAACCATGAGCTGTTTGGGTACCAACCTGGAGCTGTTTGGGTACCAACCTGGAGCTGTCTGACGTGTGTTTTATCCTAGATGGAGATGACTACAAGGATAGAAAATGACCAAAAAAGGGATTTTGAGGAGTCATATAAAATATCCTGGCAGCAGGGGCTGTTAGAAGGCACAAGATCCTTCCTCAGGGGTTGGTAGGACTCTGGTCATGGTGTTCAACCCAAGTTTGTCAGCTCTCTGCAGGGCTGCCTTTGCAGGCTGATTGCAAACAAGCAGGGGGGTAGGTTGAGTTATTTTCTCTCTTAGGACCTACTTTTTCCCTTGGTTCATTTCTTAGGTAACTTTTCTTTTTATTTTTTTTTTTAATTCCCTGTAATCTCTCCTCTTGGCTTCCTAAATCCACTCTGGGGAGGTCAAGAGAAGAGCAGGTTTGGAAAATCAATGAGAAATCTCACACAGGAGAGGAAAGCCTCATAAATTGGTAGTGGTCGTGCATGGCGGGGGGGAGCAGGGACATGGTATCTTTAACTGCAGGCTCCCAAAGGGAATATATTTGTTAAACAGTGTAATTACCCTTCAGTGCTGAACTCTATAGCAGTTGAATCCACGGTGATGCACATTATCATTTCTGAAATGATGCTTTCATTTAGATAAGGCAAGCAATTATACATCTTGATTAGGTCACTGTTCCCAGGAGCTTTGGGTTATTTGTGATGAGTTGCCCCTTCTTTTATTTTATTATGTGGTGAGGCTGTGGATAGAGACATATTCCCTCCTTCTCCTCCTTCACCCCTTCCTCCTCCTCCACAGACCTCCTTTTTCTTCCCTCACCGCCCTCCTTTGTGCTGCTGAGATCAAACCCCCAGGAATCAGAGAAAGAAAAATGCCAGCTATGGAGGGGAGGCATTGCCATGAGAAGTCAGGCCTGGGAGGTCTGCTCATCCCTTGGTTTCTTGGCAGGCCCTGCAGTGGTTTGAAGATTGGGATTCCCATCTCTGTGTTTTAGACCTCTGCAAACTGTCATCTTTGGCACAGCAGTACCCTCAGCTTTCTCTGTGATCAGTGGCACTTCCCCAGGGTGATGTACAATCCCTCAGCTCACACAGGGACCTGGTCTGCAGCTAAACCCATCTGCCATTGCTTCACCAGTTGTCTAATAACCACACTGGCATCAGGTCTCACGTAGGATTCTGCTTCCCTCCTCACTCCTCCTGGGGCACAGTTCCCTTGAACTGCTATTGAGATGCTCCCAGGTTCCATGAGACAAGTGCAAGTGAGGTCTGCTCCTGTTGCTTAACTGGGAACCATGTGAAGTGTTGATGGAGGCAAGAAGAGTGGATGTGAAAGCTCCTGGGGGAAGAGAAGTGCTGGGGAAAGGACCAAAGCAATAGGAGGAAGATGACAGTCTGGACTGTTGCTGGGCTGGAAAGTGAGGTTGTAGTTCGCTTTAGCAGGCAGTTCTAGTAAATCCAGGTTTAGGAAGAAAGGATTGAGGAAGCACAGTCAGGATATGTCAAATCTGCTTCTGTTTTATCATTCTGTGGAATAAGGATCTTATCATAAAATCACAGAATCAGATAGGTTAGAAAAGTCCTTTAAAACCATCAGGTTCAACCACAAACCCAGCAGTGCCAAGAGCACCACTAAGCCACGTCCCTCAGCTCCACATCTCCATGGCTTTGAAACCCCTCCAGGGATGGAGACTCCACCCCTGCCCTGGGCAGCCTGGGTTGGGGCTTGACAACCTTTTCAGCAAGAAATTGTTCCTCAGCTCCAACCTAAACCTCTCCTGGTGAACCCTGAGGTCGTTTCTCTTGTCCTGTAGCTTGATCCTTAGGAGAAGAGCCTGACCCCCCTGGCTCCATCCTCCTGTCAGGGAGCTGTCAGAGCCAGAAGGTCTCCACTGAGGCTGAACAAGCCAAGGTCCCTCAGCTGCTCCTCATCCTGCCCAGACCCCTCTGTGGAGCCTCCCAACCCTCCAGCAGATCAACACTCCCACCCAGCCTGGTGCTGTCTGCAAACTGAGGCTGCCCCTGCTCCTCCTGTCCTGAAATCGCAGGCTGCAGCAGCGCAGTCCTGAGAGGCAAGATGCTGCCAGGGCTAATCCTACGTGGTGGGGGAGAGGTGGGGCTGTGGCAGTGATTGGATTTTAAACAGCTCTCAATTGTCTTAACTGTTTCCATCTGCCACCTTCCAAAGATGCCTTGGGGCCCGGGTGGAAGTCTTAGGAAACACTCATCCCAGATGAGCCAAAGGGTCTTTCCTAACTCTGTCTCCTTTGCATCCACACTTCCTCCAAGAGCACAGCACTTCAGAAGCAGATTAACGTGACCTTGACCTTGCTCTCTTCAGATCTCTGACCCTTTCTCTTCCTCTTTGCATTGTGGCAGCTTGGAAACCCTTGTGTGGGCCACCAAAAAAGTGCTTTTCACACTTTTCCCCATTCTAGAAGCAAAAGCAGGGAGAGGAGAGGTGCTAATCCACCCAATGGGACAGTGTTTCCCATCTGCAAATATTTATGTGCAATAATTATCTTTTTTTTTTTTTTTGAGATTAAAAGAGCTACCCACATGTAAAAAGCAAACTGCCTTATCTCTCTTTTTCAGTAACATGTTTAGAAAGTTTGCCCGAGCATGAAAGTTCATCTTTCAATATTGCTACTTGTAATCCAATAAGAAATATTTACTGTGGTATAATTGGTATCATTAAGCTTAGGTGACGTTATTAATATTACTAATTAAACTGCTCTAAACCTAGTTTACAGTTACATTAACACATCTCCTGAATTGCCTGCCTACACATTTTTGGGCACCAAGGGGGGTGTGTGTGGGGGGGGTTGGATAAAAGCAAATTCAAATGCAAATGATATGAAGATACTTTAATCAGAGGATCAGAGAAATCAGACACAGCAAAGGCTTATTAGGTCTGGTCTGTTCTCCAGAGGCCAGGGCGAGATTGTCTCCCCCTCTAGAGACTCCCAGGAGCTTTGGCCAGTCTAACTCTGAATGCCTCCAGCAACAGGGCTTCTATCCCAGGAGAGACCTGCCCACAGACTGGCAGAAGTCTCTCAATATTCAGTGGATGTTTTCTAGCCGAGGCAAACCAGGCTGGAGAAGGGTCTTGAGTTTATATTGAAGGGCAGAAGAAGAGAGAAGCTCATCTGTAAGGCATCTCTAAATCTGTTAGTGCAGCAGGGCTGGAAAAACATCTCCCCTCCTGTTGGTTTTGGTTTGTGGCAGGACTGGAGCAGCCCTGGCACAGCTGGGAACAAGCAGCCAAGCACTGGAGGAAGTTCAGTGCAGCTAAGCAGCCCAAAAGTTCAACTGGTTGACCTAGTTTCTCTACAGCTGGAAAATCCATCTTCTGTCTAGAATTTCCCTGACTTAGGCTACTTCAGAAATACCACGAGGACAGCATTTTCCCTCATCCACTGGTATTTGGGTCCCATCTGGAGCCAGAAAGTGCAGGATCACGTGGAGCACTTAAAATAGGAAGGTCCAGAGAAGCCAGGTCCTGCTTGCTTCAGGTTTTGTTCTCTCACTGTTTCAGTCACCAGTTTCTCACTGGGTCAGCTGGGTGTGGGACCACTCAGGGCTGAGACCAGAGGCAGAGCAGCCCTTTCACAAGGGTGTTTCCCAAAAGAGCCCTCTCAGAGGACACTGAACTGCAGGAACTGTTCAGAGCATTTCAGGACCCTTGGGTTGGTCACTGAAAACTCTTTAAACTCCCAGACAAGCTTTGCTCACTCCAAACTAATGGATGTGGTTAAAACCAAGCATGAAGAGGTTGTGAGGTCTCCTTCTCTGAAGGTCAAAACCTGCCAGGACAGTGCATTCCTGGGTGACCTGGTCTAGGTGATCCTGCTCTGGCAGAGGGTTTGGACTAGATGATCTTTCAAGGTCCCTTCCAACCCCTAGCACTCTGTGATCCCATTCTCCTGTGAAGATTGAGATCTCAGTGTCATTTTGCCCAGCTCCAGCTGCTCTCATGTAGATTTTGCAGGTCCCACCAGCTTCAAAATGGGCTGAGTGTCAGAGCACCAGCTCTGCATGGACACCCTGTGCCCGTTGAGGTCACTTGCAAGGGACTGCAGCAAGCAGAGCCACAGCAAAAGGTTTGTGGCTGCTTGGGAGCCACAGAGCATTGCTGGGGTACATTACCACCCCAAATCCATCGACCCCAGCTGGCCTGGCTGAACTCCTCTGCCACATCTTGAAGCAATCCCCAAACTATCAGGAAAGGAATAAGTTTGGTTTATTGGATAAAAAAATATCACCACCTTGGCCAGCTGAATGTTTGTGCTGTTGGGATGCAGCTGCAGAGCTCACCACACACACACACCATGCACACTCCACGCGTGGACACGTTCACACGTGGGAAATTCCATATCAAAATCTCTGTTCCAATCTACTTCTGAAACTCTTACTCCCCAAGTGGGAGCATCCTTTGAAATTCCTTCAAAGAATAGCACCAAACTCCTTCCTTTCCTTCAGATTCCACTAGAAGTGGCCGTGTGTGTCCAGTGACTATGGGACTGAGCACATCCAGAAGGGAAATTCCCCAAAACTTAAGGAGCTGTGAGTTGGGAAAGACTCTGAAGCTTATCTAGGAGCTCTGTGACCTTGGAATTATGGACCTTGAAGCATCTTCTCAGGAAAACTATAAGCTTGTCTCAGCTTCAAACTGCATTTCACTTGCAGGAGTCAGATTATGAGATCCCTATCCCTGACACAGCCAGACATGAAGTGGTTGATGTTTTAAGAAGAAAGGTTGGATTTGTGTGACAAAGTTGCCTCGAGATATGACAGGCTGTGACCATGATCACAGCATCAAGTACCAATGTTCAAAGAGATCTTTTGCATACTGGAAGGTTTCACTGTGTCTCTGGGGCTTCAGAAGAGCTCAAGTTTCTTCTGGCAGAGCCTTATTACTGGAAATTAGTAGTGGCCCATTAGGTGCTAAATAAGGGACTTCTCTGAAGGTGCAGGATGAATTATCTCTCAATCTCTGCCTTTATGAAACCCAAGGTGCATCATGTCCTACTCAAGATGGAAGTGGCTTTTATTTTCTCCTTCTCAAGCCTCTGTATCTCACATGGGATGGGCAGTACTGGGGAAACACACCCCAAAAAACGACCACTTTCTCTAATAGCTCTGATTCTCCAGTGGAGAGTGACTTGAGCATAAACCCATCATGGTTCACAGCATCTCATGATGTGAGTGCAGGACCTGGCTGTGCACATGCCAGGGCTGCTCTCAGTTTCTTGGGGGAAAGAGAGAGTTTGCACATGGCCATGCCATGGAAAGAGCTAAGAGAGACCCTGAGCTTCAAGCTCCTGAGAACCTCCCGTGTCTAATCAGGGAAAAAAAAACCCCAGCAGGTTGTAGGAGTGTCTCCTGACTCCCATTTCCAGCATGGGAGGACCAGTGGGGTTATGTTTTCATTATTGCCTGTGGCTCTGATGCTCTCAGCTCTTCAGAGGTTATGTCAAGGTCTTGGGTTTGAGATGTGTTATTGTAACCTTTCCCAGGCAGACACTCCACATGGAATCCAGCAGGTTGGGGCCAAGAAAATGCCATTTTTTTTTGCCCAAGCTGCATGTGAAGCAGAGCTCTGGCCGTGGCAGTGAGGCTTTGGCTAACAAGCAGTGGTGATGTGTTCTGTTTTGGCAGCCAGCTTGCTTATCAGATTCATATAGGAGCCTATAAGCAATTGCATCTGGATTTGAACGGGTTACCCAGCCTGCTTGGCTGCTTGGGATTCAGGCCAAGGGAAAGCAGAGGAGTTGTGAGGAGAATACCCAATTTCCCTCTGAGAGGACTGAGTTTAGTTTAATGCAGCCTCCTCGCCCTTAAATCCAATTAAAGGCCTATATTATGTCAGTGGAAATTTATGCCAATCCTAATATAGTCTAATAAGCCTTAAAATAGCACTTTGCTAGTGAAAAACCCTGTGGTTTAATTTGACTCTGAGCCTAATAACAGGCTTAATATGAGGGAATTGGCCCCTTTCTATTTTCTAACGGGGCTCCACATGCTTGCTCCCTTTTTTAGGAATGAGGAGGTTTTCTCCAAAGCCTGGGCAGCACACAGCTCACCTCAGCACTTTCTCCCTTCCCTGTCACTTGGTTTGTTGGCCTTGGGAAGCCCCTCTAAAGATATCCCAGGTTGGGATGTAATGCAAAGCAGGGAACACCAGCCTGAAAAGGGGATCTTCTCCTTGGGAGGTTTTCTCTGCCTGACTTTCCTTAGTCACTGTGGATAAAAACATCACCTTGACCATCATTCAGGCCCAGTGCAGGATATGACCTTCTTCTCTGTGGCGTCCAGTGAGAGGACAAGGGGCAATGGGTGCAAACTGGAACAGGAAAGGTTTCATGGAAACATGAGAAACTTTCACAGTCAGGGGGACAGAGCCTGGAACAGGCTGCCCAGGGAGGTGTGGAGTCTCCTTCTCTGGAGACTTTCCAAACCCACCTGGCTCTGTTCCTGGGAGACCCTGCTCTGGCAGGGGGTTGGACTCGATGATCTTTGGAGGTCTCTTCCCACCCTAAATATTGTGATTCTTCTACAGTCACAAGCCAGCATGTTGCAGATACCTTCTGCTGACAGTTTCAGAGACTATCTTCCTATTTTATCTTCCTTCCTATCTCTCCACACACCAAAGACTTGATTTCCCTGCTCTCATTCCCAGTATCTCAGTTTCTCCACCATTATCTGTGTGCTCCCTGACTGTTGCCTCTCTCTGTCCATGGTTCAACTTTGTGCTTCCCCTGGCCCCATCCTCTTTCAGGGTTTCCAGCACTAAGCCCATGGTGCCCTCTGTCATTACTCACTTGGAAGTCTTCCATTCTTTTCCATAAATTTAGGATGTTCCAAAAAAATCACAGAATCACAGAATGTTTGGGGTTGGAAGGGACCTTCAAAGGTCATAGAGCTCAACCCCCCTGCCAGAGCAGGTCACACAGGAACATGTCCAGGTAGGTCTGGAAAGTCTCCAGAGCAGGAGACTCCACAGCCTCTCTGGGGACTCTGTTCCAGGCTCCACAACCCTCCCAGTACAGAAGTTTTTCCTCATGTTGAGGTGGAACTCCCTGCTCTCCAGCTGGAATCCACTGCCCCTCGTCCTGTCCCAAGGCAGGAGTGGAGAGAGGCTGTCCCTGCCTTCCTGACCCCCACCCCTCATGGATTTATTGACATTTATTAGATTCTTTCTCAGTCTTCTCCACACTAATCAGCCCCACATCTCTCAGCCTCTCCTCATAAAAATATCTCTCAAACAACTGCATTATTGTCCCACAAATTATTCTGTGAACTTCTACGAGGTCAACTGTATGAACCCTTATTTGCTAGACCACAGTCTCTTACTCCTCCAGCATTAACTCTTCATAGAATCAGAGCATCAAAGAATATCTCAAGTTGGAAAGGACCATGAGGATTATTGAGTTGAAATCCCTGCACCTCACACCTGAAAACTAAACCATGTGGCTTAAGAGTGTTGTCCAGATGGTCCTTGACCTCTGACAGGAACTTTCTTGCCTTGCATGGTGTTGTCAGGATATAAAGACTCCAGTGCCTAGGCAAAGGTGAACCTGGGCTTGTTTGGGTGGGATCTGATCTTCTGCAGGACACGAGTGGCACAGACAGCCCACGGCCATATGAGAATGCTCTGCTGTGCCCATGAGCAAGGCTTGTGGTGGGCAGCAGCCAAGGTCTGCAGCACTAGCTGAGTAGGGACATCCTGGCAAAGCCCAGGAGAAGAGCACAGGCTCAATCTGGAGTCACAGGCACCATTTTTTTTCCAAGATGCTAAATGCTTGGCCATGCTTCTTGCTGCTAAACTCTTTGCTCAAGCCATCTGCTTCGAGGTAGCATCCAGGTTTGGAGGGGGGGTGTAGGGTTCAGCCTCAGCCACTCCATCCTGAACTTCTGCTCAGCTTTACTGTACACTGTTCAACAGCTGCTGCTCAGCCCAGCCACCACTGGAATGCAGTGTTGGGTGAGGTGATTTTGAGAGAGCACTCACTCAAAAGCACTGAGATAAAAGCCTCACAGAAACATAAAAGACTTTTTATTCACACGTTGTTACCGTTGGGTTTTTTCTGATTAAGAACAATGGTAAACAGAGATCCTCAAAGCTGCCTTTAGGAAAACAAACCAAAAGATAGACTGATTAGACCTTAAAATGCCAGGACAGCATGGTTTTTGGGATACCTACTAGATTTAGGTGCCTTTGAGTCGCAGAGTCTGACACCCCAGCTGGCACAGCTCCTCTCTCTCGCCTCAACCAGAGGCGACAAACCCTCCCCACTGGATCCAAACCATCCTTGGGTTACTCTCTTGGCATCAGATGGATTTATACCAGCAGGAATTTTGGCCCAGAGCCCTTTTGAGCTGCACCATGACTCTGTGGTCCCAGGTGGCAGTTCGTGTCTCCAGGACTCCTTATTCTTGCCACTCTTTTGTACCAGGGACTCACGCGGCCACTTCATGCTGCCATTTCTTTATCCCCTTCTCTCCCCCAGCCCGGCCCAGTCCCCCCATTTACCTAGGGGCAGGCTGTGGGTGAAGGGAGCTTTGTCAAGACCCTAATCCTCACGTGTGCTCAGCTTCACAAAGCTGCCACTTGCTCGGCCCGGCCGCGCTGGCAGCTCCGTAACGTCCCGTGTCCAATCGATTGCCATGCTGGAGCACTCGCTCCAGAGAGGGCCAGATTGCTCTGGCAAGCTCAGCCATCCTTCAGGGATGGGGGCAGAAGGGGTGGGGGATGGATGTTGGAGATTGGGGAAGGGGGGAGGGGGAGCTGGCAGGCAGTAAGGGAAGGCTGGGGTAGTGCTGCTGTGAGCTGGTGAAGGGATGGCTTGGCATCTTCTCCTACAATGATGCTGGAGGGAGGGAGAGGCTGAGGAGCTGGGGGTCTTTAGCTTGGAGAAGAGGAGGCTGAGGGGGTCCTCAGAAATGGTTATAAATATAGAAAGGGTGAGTGCCAGGAGGATGGGGCCAGGCTCTGCTCGGTGATGCCCCATGACAGGACAAGGGGCAATGGGTGGAACCTGAAGCAGAGGAAGTTTCATGGAAACATGAGGAGGAATTTTTTCACTGTGGGGGTGATGGACACTGCAACAGGCTGCCCAGGGAGGCTGTGGAGTCTCCCTCTCTGGAGACATTCCAGCCCCATCTGGATCTGTTCCTGTGTGACCTGATCTGGGTGATCCTGCTCTGGCAGGGGGTTGGACTAGATGATCTTCTAGCTCCCTTCCAGCCCCTGGCATTCTGTGATTCTTCACCCTAAAGCCAAGTCCTCTTCCCTGTGGATGGTAATGTTAATGCTAATCCTGCCCATAGCTCAGGACCTGCAGGTTTCCAAATTTTCTTGGACTTAAAACTGTCCTTAAATTCAGGGGCACGAGGAGATGGGGAAGTGGAAGTTCTCTAATCCAAGGGACTGGCTTTGCATTAGGACTTGTCATATTTCTTTCTAATCCTGGAAGCACCTAAAGGCTATTTAGAAAATGGTGATTTGTAAACGATTTATTTATTTATTTGGCTGCAGAGGGAAGCTGTTCAGGGTTCTTTTCAAGGCTTTTATGGCTCCTTCTGTGTTCTGCACATTTAAACCTGGGGTGACTCAGTCATCTGGCTTCATAGAGGACGAGAATACCAGTCCCAAGAAATTGCTTTACAAACTTTCTAAAAGGATTCTAAAGTTTCTTAAGTGGCTCTGGCTTAGAGAGGAGAGATAGAGAAATGGGAGAAGCAAGGGGAGAAATGACTTTATTTCCAAAGCCTCACGAGTTAGGAAAGTTCACTGTCATCTTTATGTTACAGAATCATAGCAGGGTGTTGTTAAAGCTTCATGGAGCACCACAGCTCGTGTAGATGTGTGTATGTGTGCTCTTCCCTGATCCAAGTGTGGGCTTTAGGGTTTTTTTCCTTGGGGAAGGGTGTCAAACTAACCCAAGTTAAGGCTGGACTGATGTGGGGAGCAAGGATGGTATGTGTGTGGCCAGTGACAGGCAATGGGAAGTGAAAGAAATCATCCTGCAGTTTATTTATCCCTCCATGAGTGTTGCTGGCTTCCCTGGCTGCATTTTGGGACCATCCCCACCATGTGAATTTCTCATTCCCCAACCTGTGGAGATACGAGGTCCCACAAATGAATTAATAAACCAGGCTCATGGTTCCAGAGCTGGTAGTTGGGTTTGCTGGTTCAGCTGGGCTTGTTTTCCCTGCTGTACAGTTATTTATCCTCCTGAAGGTATCTCAGTGGTGTAGGCTAGCCCAGCTCAGCCAGCAGAGCAGCTCTCCTGGAGAACTGGGGAGCTGTGGCAGTGTGGCAACCAGCACTGAATCTGTTTCAAACCCCTTTGATGTTCCAAGCCATTGCTGAGTAACTTCTCTGAATGACTTCCAGTGAGTTTCTCTTCTAGGAAAAGCTCCCAGAAAACTTCCTGTGTTGAGAATTGGGCAGATCCAGACTAAACATCCATCAGCAGCTGGATAAAGGCAACTCCTGGGCTCAGATTTCTGTAGGGGCAGCTCTTGGCAGGAGTGCAGGTGAAGTTTGTTTTGTGAATCATCTCCTGTGCCTCCTCAGAATAAATGAAAAGGAGTTTTTCATCTTAAGATGTGGTGGTGGTTGACTCCAGCCATGAGATGGGCATGGCTGCAGAAAAAGCTGAGACACTTTCAATGCCATTAAATCATTTTGAAAGAGGAGGGGGGGGAAAATTCATCATTTGGAGATGAGTTTTAGCTCCACACTTGTAGGGTTTATTTTGGAGAGACCAGATGTTTGAATGGTGAGAAGAAAAACTCTGTCCTCCCTCCCTCCACACACTCTCAGTGCCCTGAGACTGCTGAGTGGGCATTTCAGGGCATTTTTGGTTTAAATGGGATGCTGTCATTAATATGATGCCCTCCCTAATCTCCTTACAACACGACCTCTTTGAAAGCAGCATAGAACAGCTGCCCACAAACAGTTTCTTGCTTCAGAAAGAACAAGAGACTGTACATTTGGATCCCATAAAGGGAAAATTATTCACCTTTACCCAGCTCCTAGAAATGCTTTAAAAGGAACCAGTTAAGTCAATGCACCAATTACTCTGTGGTTACAGCCTCCAGAAGGTGACTCAGATCTGAATTGCTCTCTGAAGGTGCCTGTCTTTCTTCTGGTGACTAGCTGGGAAACCTGTGATGACTTAATTCCCAACTCAGCACTGCAGGAACTGTCTATAGCTCAGTGGGGTGAAAGCAAACCAGTAACCAGTAAAAAAACGAGACTTTTTTACCCCCCCTATTTATTTTCTCATTAAAGGGGTGGTTTTATCTCAGAAAAAAATACAAAAAAATGGAGTGTGGAAAAGTGTAGAAAAGAAGAAATTTATCATTTATACAGCCTTTCAGGGTCTACTATTAGAACCAGCTTGTGTGTGAACCAAAGATCTATTGTTGGCTTTGATAATAACTATGAGAGATTCAAACCAGAGCCCCAAATCTCCAGTTTTGAGCAGCTTTCAACCATAACTAGACTATTTGTTGAACCACTGTGGAGATGATGTCCTGATGATCCATCATCAAGGGGCAACAGGCACCAACTGGAACCCAGGAGGTTCCAGCTGAGCAGGAGGAGAAAGTTGTTTGGTGTGAGGGTGTCAGAGCCTGTG